>JAJJWW010018388.1:0-18098 GCA_023531295.1 Papaver armeniacum
AAATATTCCGAGAATATTTTTTCAAGCAGTATAATGAGAGAATTTGAGGAGTTATGAGCGAAGATTTTTATCCGAGTGGAGTATATATATGTTCTTTGGGGTGAAGGTAAAGGTTAGAGAGAGTTTGGGAGGTTTTAGAAGCGAGAAGAGCAAGAAAATCAAAGTTGCAAGAAGCGGCCATTTTCTGCTCTTTGCATCTACGAAGAACACGAAGAACGGACCACGAGAGCGGTCGTTCTTCTACGATACTTGAGAGACACTTAACCGTGCGTCGTAATACGGAGTGAGGCGACTTAAAATCCGTAACAGTTTCAACCCTTCCTTATAACTTGATGTTTGCAACATCTATAAGCATTTGCAAACCTTATTTTCATCTTATTCTCCTTTGTTCATCATTTGTAAACCATTTTTGAGCAATAATAATGAATTTTTGAGCGTGTTTCCAACATGATGGCGACTAATTCTCCACAACCAAGGCAATGAGGAAGCTATTTACGCATGAATAAAGCGGTAACCATTTTATTTGCTCTAATTTATAATTTATAATTCACTCAATCTTTTGCTTTTGCGAGTTTTAAATTGTTAGCAAAATTCTTTTCATTAGTTGTGTTTCAATTAGATAGGTTATGCTTTGTATTAAGATAATCTATGTTTAGGGATACAATTAATTTTTGAGAATTTGTCTGATTATTTGTGAATTAAGAAACAAGGGATTTAAAAGATAATTAGAGTTTTGGGTTATTTACCGTATTTTATTCATGTGTTATAGTGGAATCAGTGTCTTGGTTATTCTCTCATATCTTGAAACAATTTTGTGTTAATTTTTCTCTATTATTAATTTGTATAAGTCTAAAATCTTTTGCTTTCACAAGTCTCAACGAACCTTATTACTACAACATTATTGAGTCACATCAATTTTCTCTATCGTTTCTTGTGTTCACTCTTGAAGATTCCTCCATTTCATCTCCCCCTTTTCCAGCCAAGTCTCCTACTTCTTCTAACAGTTGTTGGTTGTTTTGATGCATGTCTTCTTCTAGCCATTTTTCAATCTTAACAAGTTGTTGAAAATTATATGAAATTCTTTTCCTATTACTCCAAATTCTTTCAAATCACAATATCAATCTGTGAGTCCTGTTTCTAGCGCCATTATATGATTCGGGATATCTACAATACATCCCTCACAAGAATTCATAATATTCAACACATCTTTAAGATCAACAATCACACTTTTTATTAATTGAATTAAAGGATTTTACAAAGGAAGTGAAATCAAGAATACAACTGTTGTTCTAGACTTTCTCTCTCCTCAAAACTTTCCCTCCACTCTCTAAAAAGATCCCTCCCCTTCTCTTAGGCCTACTCGGCCCTTTATATAGGACATTACATATTGGATGACTGAGCTAAAGTACATCCTTATTTTCAGATACGCTTGCGACATTCGCAAGTATTCAAATGTTAAATCTCGCTAGGTCCTCACACCTTTCTGCGTGTTCAGTCACGTCATCGGTTGCATCATTTTTATTACCAATCTGCGATATCTTCGCGAGTGTGTTACTCAAGGATTTCGCAAAAAGGATATTAATGTTGCGATATTCGATCCTACACTAATGGGAGATGAATGTATTTTCTTTGAGAGATTTCAAACTTTGTATCTCATGATTTGGATATTTTCTCAACAATTTTCGTGAAACAAAGAAAAGAAAAAGTACTAGAGACAAAAACAAAATTATAGAGTTTCAATCAATAATCTTTGTTGGGTATCGGTTCACTTTCATGATGAAACCAAAAGTGATTTAAGGATAAAAAACTTTTCTTGTTTTAGATGTAATTTTTAAAAGAATATTAGAGATTTCTTGTGGAATGATAGCGAGGAATAAAAAAGAAACATCTAGTTAGTTGGGATTTGGTTTGTACTCATACCAATAAAGGAGGTTTAGGAGTGACTTTTTCTTTAAGATAAGAGGATAGAACCTCAAGTAATATATTGATAAAAATGATTTAAAGTGAACATCGTTAAGCTGTTTACAAGATTAATACGGTTTGCAATATAAAGATTGTGTAATACAATAGACATGCCTTCATTTGTCCGGGTGTTATGAATAACATTAAGATTACAAAAGTCGTTATGTTTGCATCTTTAATTATAATATATCCGGAGATAAAAAATAAAAACGGTAGCTTTGAAGTTGATACAAGTGTTTATCCCAATTTCAAAGTCTTCACTAATTCTATAATGATGCTCTCTTGCTTTTGTATCTTCTCATCAACAACTTTAGAATAGGTTTTGAATCACTTTGAAAGGTGATGGTGTATCCACTCAATTCGATTGCCCATCGAAAGGCGGCTTGAGCTCCTTTGTTCTAGTTGTTCCCTAGTTGTACAATACGCATAGGATCATCTTGCCTCAATTGTTTTCCCTGTAAAGTTCAACCAATCCAAGAGGTACTTATAGGCAAATGCATAGATACAACAATTGACATTCTTAGGCTTATATATGTTATTCTTTTTCGGGTTCTCTTTCCGAATATTCAATGCTTCATCTCGGATAGGATCATAGTACGAGTTTGCATAATGTTGTAATCGGGGTTGTTTACATTCATAAAGCTATTGATAAATTGAACTATCTTTTTGTTGTGTGAGAACTTTTTTTTTTTTTTTTTTTTTTTTTTTTTTTTTTTTTTTAATGTAATTTCACATCTCGCTTTCCAAATATGCCATATGATTATACTACAAAATTCTAGCCATTCTATTATGCCTTCTCCTTTATTTTTTTCATGGAACCAATCATTTAACCGGATCATGAAAATTGTTCCTCCCATTTGTTACATAATTTATATCAAGGTTTAAGTGCATCCATTCCTTAAATACTGCTAATGATCCCTCATCTTCATTACATAGATTACATTTTGTATTAATGTTAGGAAGAATCGCTAGGACTCTCATACTTGTTGGTACAATAGATTGGCTGCTTTCCCGGATGAAGAGTTTTATGGAAGGTATTACTTTTAATTTCCATATCTTACCCCAGTCCAGCATTGTTGTTATTTCTATTACTATTTATTGAGTTATATAAATATCTAAGCGTGAATTTACTTTATTTTTTTCCAGATTCCAGTGAGCAATATCCTCTAGTTCATTTCTAGGAATGGGGATTTCTAGAATTTTTGGATAGTGCTTTCATCAAAACAAGTTTTAAGTTTGTTTGCATCCCAATTGTTGTTGTTTCTGAACAGCTGACATACCTTTTGTCACATTTTCAGTATATGTGCTTGGTTTTTGGATTGGAGCAATGGTATTTGGAATCCATCGATCCTCTCAGATATCAGTTAGCTACCTATTTCATACTTCTCATCTATAATTTTTATTTATATGTTCAACTCCACTATGTATCCTTACCCAGTTGTCCCCATCATTTGGTTTAGGTTTTATATGTAATATGTCGCACTTGGGATAATATTTAGCCTTTATGATTTTCCCCCAAAGAGTTTGGTTTTTCTTTCAATCTCCACCCATCTTTGCGATCATATTAAAGTTTTCTATGTTACGAATCCCTAAGCCTCCCTAAAGATTTGCAAACAAATCCCTAGGGTTTTAGATATACTCATTTCTTACCATTTTCATTCTTTTCCCACCAGTAATCTCTTTGCAGTTTGTTAAGAGTTTTACAAACTTTCTTTGGTATTTTAAAAGCTTGTTCATATATGCTACACAACAAGTGTAGAGGTTACATTCTTAAACAGTACTGTTCTTCCAACACTGTTCACTCTATTACCATTTCATCCTTGTAATATTTTGTCATCTTTTTCATAAAAAGGTTCAAAACTCTTTACCTTTGATCTATTTGTAATCATAGGTGATCCCAAGTATCTGTCATTTAGGGGAATGGATTTTACCCCGAAAATTTGTTTGAAAAAGCGGGGGTCTAACAACCATACCCAATATGTCACTTAGCAATATGTATGGACTAACTCCAATATACTTTAAGAGAATCAATCAGACAGTCAGACACAATCTTAAGAAAAGTATATCAAATAAAATGTAATCAGCAAATCAAACAAATAGAAATCCTTGAGCCTGATTATTATAAGAAACAACTTGGACGGTATCAAAAAACCAATATCCAAGTGTCAATCAAATTAATCAACAACCAAAGGTTGGATTCTCAATTGATTGAACTTATGCACAACTTTGTGATATTTCAATTTTATAAACAAATATAATGCGGAAAAGAAATAACACGAGACACGGAGTTTTGTTAACGAGGAAACGCAAATGTAGAAAAACCTCGGGACCTAGTCAGATTTGAACAACACTGTATTAAGCCGCTACAAACACTAGCTTACCAAGTTAACTTCGAAATGTAATGTAGTTGATCCCTAACCAATCTCACATTGATCAATGTACAGTCATATTCCTTACGTATTTGAATCCCAGCAGGACTCTACGCACTTGATTCCCTTAGCTGATTTCACCCACAACTAATAGTTGCTAAGACCCAAAGTCGAAGACTTGATAAACCAATATGTCTCACCTGAAAAGTCAATAGATAAATTTGTATCCCATAGATATACCTATAAGTTTTGTTCCGTCATTTGATAAATCAAGGTGAACATGAACCAATTTATATACATGACTTATAATCCTAAGAACGACCTAAAATATCAATCACCTCACAATAATCTTAATCGTATGGTAGCGAAAAAAGACATTGTGGAATCACAAACGATGAGACGAAGATGTTTGTGACTACTTTTTATCTTGCCTATCGGAGATTAAATCTCGGGCAAATCTTAGAGAAGATAGTACTCAATCACGATAGAAAACGACAAGATCAGAACACGCAACTACAAAGGAAATAGTTGGGTCGGCTTCACAATCCCAATGAAGTCTTCAAGTTGTTAACCTACATGGTTTTAGAAAAACATAAGGTTAAAGGAGAATCGACTGTAGCCTCAACTAGTATCACACAAGAGGTGTGGGGATTATATTTCCTAGTTGCTAGAGTTCTCCCTTATATAGTCTTAAAATTAGGGTTTGCAATCAATGTTACCTTGGTAACAAAGCATTCAATATTCACCGTTAGATGAAAACACGATTAGACTAAGCTTATATCTTTCAACCGTTAGATCGAACTTAGCTTGTTGCACACAAATGAAAAGTGACTTCACTTAGATATGAGTAATCGTACCTAAACGTGTGCACCTTTGTTGGCTCAACAATAGTTAACCGAAGTTATCCGTATGAACACTTTCATATCAGCCTTATTCATCTTAACCATAACTAACTCAAATGACTCAAATGAAACTAGTTCTAGAGTTGTTTAATTGTTTATATTCTCATAAAAGTATACAAGAAACAATTGAAGCAAAATTAATTTTGATTCACTCGAATCAATTCATGAACATAGCCACTGTTTGTAAAAGATTGCATTCCTTAATATATAAATGTATCGAGTTCATGAACAAACCAATTTTAGAACATAACTTACTCAAGTATGCAAACATGTACGCATACCTAAGTGGTCAGACTAAGTTTGGGTTCGCCATTACGCGAACGTGTACGCATACCACCAAACTTAGTAAAGTCCCGGAACTTGAACCTCACGCCAGTATGCGTACATGTATACATACTTAGTTCCCGGACCTCTGCTAAACCAATCGGTGCGCATACATGTATGCATACCATGGTTCCGGACTTGGAATAACTTGCAACGTACAATTATCATACAAGTACGCATACTGTGCTATATCTAATCATGGTTATTTGTTCTAAACTCCCATTTAAATCACTGAAACTTCTCGGAAGACGACAAAAGCTGTCTCACACAAACTATTAGCTTCAAACCAATTTTCGAGTGATCAAATTATTAATACGAAACATTCTGAGTCTACATCAAATGACTGTCTCACACAAATCATGTAAGATGTTACCAGGTGATTTTACATGATCATTTCTTGATTTTCGTCAAGAACATAAGATGAACTTGGTTAAAGCGAAAGCTTACCAACACATATTTCGAGAAATATGTAAGCGAGTTAAACTCAACACGAAATATCGAATGTGTATAAGCGATTGTCTCAAATAGGAGATAGAGTAGATAGACTTTTGAGTAATATATGAGTTCAAGTCTCCACATACCTTTTGTTGATGAAGTTCCACAAGCTCCCCTTTGTAGTTCTTCATATTCAATCAATGAACGTCGTGAAGTCTAATGCTCAACTACACTTTTTATCTAATCCGAGACTTAGCTATAAGTAGACCTGAAATCAAGACTTATAGTTTTGCCAACTAAACTTGACAATAAGCTTGAGATAGCAATGCTTACGAGTTCGACCGAGCAGTGCTCTAACACTATTTAACCCTAATTTTTTTCAAAGTAGTTTACGGGCAGAAGAAGACACCCGATTTGCTAAGATTTCTTAGTTGGTGTTGAAACCTTTGGTAGGACTCGTAAGAAGCCTACGACTATGTCAAGCGCAAGTGCATAGCGTCTATTGGAGACAGAGCAAATACAGGTCGATTCCACAGAGAGAAGGTGGGTGTAGAAGTGATTTCAAAGCTTTACTAACTGATTCAATGATAAGTAACACAAAGGGGGTTTTGTTGTGTCGATACGACAAGGATGTTGGTAGACGCAACAATGATTGCAATAAAGATGCAATAACAAAGATGCTAACTTTGAGAATGGAGATACTAGGATTGTCAAAACCACCACTAACTCACACAATATATATTCATCTAATTATAATACCCTTTTCCTTGTGACATATAAAGGGATAAGTGTCAAGTCTACCACTTACCTAAGGTGTTTCACCAATGGATACTTCAATCACAACTAAAATATCAATCCAGAGCACTAACTGTCTAATTAAGCACAACTAGTCAAGGGGTTAACAATAGTCTTCTAAAGTATGAGTTGCGGCACAATCAACCACAGTTTTTATTCTAAATACAATGGATGCACGACATACACTTTGTGAGAGAAAAGTATTGAGCACTAAAATTGAATTTATCCTAAAGCAAGATTTTAAGCATTCAGAGCAACACAATTAGCATGAATTGCACATCGGTTATCTAAGGCTTCATATAAACCCTAGCAAATGGAATTAGAACATACTGAAGATGATTAAAATACAAATTATATTATGAAACTAGCAATTAATCCAACTAAATTACGATCATTACATAATTCACCCCTATTTATACCCAACTCCTTCTCAAAATACTAGAATTGATAAACTAAAGAACCACCACTCACTCAATTCGTGTTTTCCCGACAAACCCCCTTATGCAATCACCTTTTGCAACTCTTAATTTGATGGTTGCTTTTAGCTATTGAGGCTAAACCTAGCTCTGCCTCTCTCAAATCATAGCTTCTAGGTTTCTTGTTTTAGGAAGAAGCTATAATAGATATAGAAAGAGACTAGGAGGTTGATTGATGGCTCTCAGATCATAGATTTGTCGGGTATGGAATGGATTAATGGAGAGATTGATGGTGAGTGGTTTGCGAGGGTTATAGAGAGGATGAAAGTACTGAAGGAGGTGTTTGGCTTTGTTCGATTTGGTGAATGAAATAGGAGTACATGGGTGTGAGCCGGACGTAGGAAGACCTGATGTACCGCGTGGATCTTCCGTTGGATGTTGTGAAGCTTTATCAAATATGATGGTTCACATATGGCAGCGTAGTTTGGGTCTTGGATCTTGGGGTTTTATCATTTCTAGGTCCATGTCTTCTTCAAGGCTAAGAATCTCAAGCCCACTTCTAGTCTTAAGACGTGAAAACAACATTCTTCACTTGCGGACGAGGTGCAAACGGCATTCTTCACTGGCTGACAATGTGCATAAATTATTCTTCACGGAAGATATTCCATATTGCTCTCGCCAGGAGCTTTGTTGTCTCTCTTCCACCACCATTTCTTTGCTCTTTTTTGGTCTTTTCGATCATCCAATCTTTATTTTACTACATAAAAACACAAAATTAATTAGTACGAGAATTTATTCTTGAAAATAATGAAAACACGAAATTTGGGATAATATATGATTTTAAAGCGCACAAGATGAGTTAATTGCCAATAAAAAGGATTAGAAATGTGCAATATTTGGCACTCATTAAGCCTTTGCTCGGTTGAACTCATAGCGTTGCTATCTCAAGCTAGTTTATAAAGTTTAGTTGCCAAAACTATAAGTCTTGATTTCTAATATACTTATAGCTAAGTCTCGGACTAGAATATAAAGTGTAGTTGAGCTCTAGACTCCACAGCGATCATCATACAAAGACGAAGAACTACTCAAGAAAGCGGTGGAACTTCATCGACTAAAAGGTATGTGGAGACTTGAACTTATCTATCACTCAAAATTCTATCTACTATATCTCCTATCTTGAGACAAAAGTCGTATTGCTATATAGACTTCGATTATGTACATTTGCTATTTGAGCCTAGTTTATCTCACTTATCCGTTTCTCGAAATATGTGTTGGTAAGCTTTCGCTTTGGCCAAGTTCATCTTTACAAGTGAATGAAAGTCATGTTGATTATTTAAATATCTTGAAAATTGCTTTGATGAAGAATAGTGTGTGAGTAACCTCTATTTAACATCCTCTAAGAATGTTTTAATGATTGAAATGAGAGTTTAGAATATATAACCTTGAATGTATATAAACATTATATGTGAATTCATACTTTTGTAAGTCCAAAATCCTTGAACCAAAGTATGCGTACTCATCGCTCGAGGATAACTTAGGAACTAAAGTTCGCGTCTTTGTCGGAAGTTCACGTCCGTGAATTTCTGCTTGGAGTTTGTGGAAGCTGAAAACAAACTTAATCCGGGTGCTTAAGTATGCGTACATATATGCATACTTGAGTGGGTTATTTTCTAAAAGCGGTTTATTTGTGAACTTAAACCTATATAAACTAAGGAATGCATATTTGAAAACCGTGGCTATAAAGTTCATGATCGATTTGAGTGAATCAAGTTTTTGCTTTGATTGTGTCTTGTATACTTCTATGAGATCTAAGAAATTGAACAACTCTCTAACTAGTTCTTTTGAGTCATTTGAACTAGTTATGGTGAAGAAGAATATGGTTGATATGAAAGTGCCCATATGGCTAACCATTTGGTTAACTACCGTTGAACCAACTAGGTGTACACGTTTAGATACGGTTACACAAACCTAAATGAATGTGCATTTCATTTGTGCATAACAACCTAAATGAATTTACCCACAAAACCTTCTCCAACTTCGAGAATGTAATGGAGTCCTAAGCATCAAGGAGCTATGAGGACATAGAGTTTACGCATGCTAGTAATAAAAAGTTAGAACTACCAAAGAAAGCATTCTTATCCTTAAGAGTTGAGCGAGAAATAACCATACCATATTGTTGATGGTGGATCTTCGTTTAAGGCTAAATTTGTAAAAACCGAAAAATCATGCGTGACATCTTGTAAAAGATAAAGCCATTTATAAATGTTGGATACTCCCTCACTTAATTCACCAAGAATGGAGCATGTAGCAACAATCCCATTGCGTGAATACATCCTCCTCCGGAGGTTGGAGCATGTGGCAACAATCCCTTCTGTGAATTTCATATCGACCTTGTATTTCCAGTACTCATTATCGGTGTGGCATGACGGTGAGTGTTACTCTTACGAATAACACGAACCTCCAAGCACTATAATGAAACCATGTCTGAAATACCCGTACAGCCCGATTCTCGGTGTGTTATACTAGCTGAGGCCCTCTCGGTGTGTTATACTATCCTGATTGAGCCCCTCTCGGTGTGTTATACTAGCCCGATTGAGCATCCGGTAGCCAAGTATCAAGTCACAGGATAGCAATACGATCGCAGATCATCCAACTCCACAAGCATGATTGGATGACCCCGGATCAATTCCATCACCCCAGCGGGTATAGAATACCCACGGCCGACCCGCATGGTCGGCCATTGGCCGTTGCTTGCCAAAAGACGTTCATACCAAGCATTATGGACGGAAAACCCTAAATAAGGGTTTGCGGCATATTACATGTGTCGCAAAATAATCTCAACCATCCATCTTCGCAGGTATAGATGGAGGGTGTAGATGTAGACTCAAAGGGCGGAGCATGTCAACACGATCACGTGGGCACCTTTGCACACTTGACCAATCGGTCAAGACCAACGATGTTTGGCCGTGACAGAATCGTCACCCAAACAAGGAGTGGCGCCACGGCTTTTGAAAGCCAAAATTAGGGTTTCAAGTCATCACGCACGTCCATCTTCTCGGTACTGAATGGAGGGTCCTGAGATCGGATTAACCAAGGCCGGTCATGCAGCCATGACCACCGTGCGCCCATCTACCTCCTCATGCAAGCGGCCAAGGCATCCCATGCCGGCTAATCCAAAACGCCCGCCCAAACATGCGTGGTTACACTTCCCAAATTGCAAGGCAGTCTCGACCACTCAACTTCACCCCGAGATGATTTGAATGGCTTAGATCACGTTTTCATGGGATAGTCGGTATAGGCATGATCACGGCATGCCATCTTCCCGTCAAACCCATCGACCAAGACCGACCAAGATGTGTCGTCTTGAAACGCGATGCCCAAACTAGGGATGTCACTCGGTTTCCAGCGCTCCTTTGCGGCAAGGGATTTACGCAGCCAACCCGATCTCAACCACTCCCCTTTGACGGTCAAATTGAGTGGCCTAGATCGCATTTTTTCATGGGACGGTGAGACATGGACGTGTACACCAGCATTCCATCTACATACACGTCCGGTCGGTCCTCCCAAAATTCTTCCCATGCTTGGTTTTGACCAGTGAAGAGTCATGCTTGCGCTCCTCTTCAAGAAACCTAGTATTCATTAACGGTCGCGGATGAGTGTCTCAAAGATCATCTCATCCGTCCAACTTCACCCGGCTTAGTTATCTGACCCTGGTCAAGAGTTATTTGGTTAGTGAGGCGTCATTGCCCATCACTTTACCACTGCCGTAATGCGATGCACTGCATAAAATACACACGATACTTCACAAGTATCGACTTCACAGAAACAACAGGTTATTCAATTCAGCATTACATGCTATCTTTCGTGGATCCACGATCCCACATTCAGACATCAATCATGTCACAAGCGGGGATACATCTTGGGGTATTGGTGCAGCGGTTTCTGGCGTGCGGCGTGCAGTGCGCCATCACAGAACGTGTCGGAAGTCATGGACGGTTAGAGATGAACCGGGAGAAGTGGGCAAGACTAGTCGTGTGGCACGAAGCGCAAAACTCCACTACTCCATCACTCCACTTCCTCCACTTCCCACGAGAGGCGTGAATAAGGCTCAATGACTTGTATAAATAGGTTCTCTGCCCTATTTCAAACAAGACGAGAACAACACAAGTTCGGACGAGGAGACAGAAAAACCAAGTGTTAATACAAAAACGTATTCAAACACCCGAGCTTGCTTGCATCAACGCAAGGCTTGCTCACCTTTACATTTACAAGTCATAAGCAAGCCAACACCTTCACAATCTCAACACCTTCTTCGCTTCCCCTCCCTAAGATCAACCCCATCTCCTTCACTTTGTGACCAGAAACAAATCCTGGAACGGCCATTTCTTGGTTTAGGCCGGACTTGCCCAGATTGATCTCTCGAATCTACAAGCACTCGCATGTGAGTGCATTTGTTTAAAGAGTTTAAATTCATTCCTCATCCACACCCAAATTACCAAATTACTGCAGGGGAGTAGTTTTCACCCATAAACAATTGGCGACCACGGTGGGAGGTTGATCTCTCGGTTGTAAAGTCAATCTCTTCAATACCGTTCAATCAATTCCGAGATGGTTGGTCTTAGGACCGATTGACGGTCTCGAATCTGGTGGCTCCTCCAACGGAGATGCCCCCTCCTAACGGTGTGTCAGACGGCATACTCGGGAAGACTTCCAACATTAAGCGAACTAGCACGGGTACGGGGAGATTCACGAAGAACATGGAGCTGATCCAAAGCGGTAAACGGCATACTTGATCTCCTCATCAAGATGACGTCGAAATGAGCATTCAGGGGATTTCTACACCGGGGACTAATTCCCCTCGAGATCAACGATTTTACTACAAACCGAGAGACCGGTTGATCGAGCGGCATCCCTAGTAGAAAGCTTGTGTGAACTCTTGCACCTCTCGAGGAATCAACGGACGAGAGACGTTTCTTTTGCCAATTAATAAAATAGCTCGGATGCACACCGACTCCTTCTCGTCCGGAAGTCCTAGGCTTGCGTCGGAAATATACATAAACAATATCACATTTACGGAATACGACATGATGGCGAGCGGTCTGGCAAGGCCCTACATGTTACCGCGCACATCAAGGGCTCGAGAGTTCGGAGAGCCCTCGTCGACACGGGGAGCATCTTCGAACGTAATCACTCTCAAGACTCTCGGGACGGCCCAAGGTTAACCCATGCAAGATCGTACGGCGGCCTACCACGATGACGGACTTGAGGAAACCAAACCAGCACATACGGGTATGTCAATATGAATTTGCTCGGTAGGACTGTCCAGTCAAAAGCAAGGTTTGAAGTCATAGAAAGGGAGCAGGACTACCATATGATACTAGGGGAGACCATGGCTTCATGACAACAAGGTCATTCCCTCGACGTATCACCGGTGCACGAAGACCATGCTGAAGCGAAAAAGTCATCCGCATTCCCGCATCATTGTCTCAGTATGCGCCAATATGCGGAGTGGAGCTATTCGAGCCAAAGGTACCACGGGGGAGGATCGAGACAAAGTCATGTGCACCCCACTACCCACGTGGGCTTCAATCAAGGGAGGACCGACTTACACCCTCGGAGGCCAAACACTACGGCCCCACACGTTACGTAACGAGGCGTCCATCTCTATCCAGTGAGACTCAACTCATGCTCACACCAAAAGGGACGCACTTTCGAGGTGAAACGTGATCGGAAAGGAGAACAATATACCGGCGCGCTGTTAGCAATTAGCGGGAGAGGCTGAACCCATCCCTCTCCGCCCAATTGAATCTTTTTGCAAGAATGATGAAATGCAAGACAAAGTACCGTACGCCCGCAGCAACTACAAGATGGAACCAATTCCACTGTTGTGAGCTCGAGGTGTTAACATCGGGAATGAAGAAACTCCCGGGCCGGTCTCTATCGATTCGACTCTATCCATGAGACGAGCGTACGAGTCTTGTTCAACTACTCAAAAAGATTACCAAGATGTATTTGCACTGGACATACGAGGAAATGCCTGTGCTGGATGAAAAATTGGTCACCCATCACTTACATGTCATGCACGGGTCCAAACCCCAATCAAGCAATCTCCGAGGCAATTAGGACATGAAGTAGAGGACCAAATCAGGAAAAAGCGAAATTCAGAAGGCTGCTAGCTTCTTGGCTTCATCGAGCCTATTCATCATCCAACTTTGGTTAGTAATGTGGTCGGTAAAGAAGAAAAAGCGGAAAGATCCGGTCTTTGCGTAGATTTCGAGAGACTTGAACAAATCTTGCCCGAGGACGACTTTCCTCTACCTAACATCGACATGTTAGTAGACGCCACAGCGGACACGGCATGTTCTCCTTCATGGATGGCTATAGCGGATACAATCGAGATAAGGATGTATGACACGATCACGAGTAAGGCGGCTTTAGAACCCCTCTTGGCAATTTTTATTATACCGTTATGCTATTTCAGCCGAATATTGAGAGACGCCGAACTCAGATACCCCAGAGCGAAAAAGCGTGTTTAGCCTTAATTCATTCCATTGAAGTTTAGGCATTACCCTTTGTCTAATAGGGTGATACTCGTGTCTAAATCCGATCCGGCAAAGTTTTTACTTTCAAAACCGGTCGGCGGGAGGATGAGGCAAATGGCTTCTCCAAATGTCGAATTAGACATAGCGTATTGCATCGCCTAGAGCTATCAAGGGCCAGCGATTTGCGGACTTGCGGCAGAATTTCCGGAAAAGACACTCTGAGGACTACATGAAGAACTCCTGGAGAATTTCCGGACGTCTCTATTCGGAAGAAGAAGTGTGGCTCTTGTATTTTAGCCTCACTACCCTGAAAGAATCTTCGGAGGAGCGGGCGTGGTGTTAGTCTCTCAGCAGGAGAAGTATTTTCACATTCCTTCAAGTTAGACTTCGAATGCACCAACAACTCATGAGAATATGAAGCTTTCCTCATAGGGCTTTCAATAGCTAAACAAGCGGGAGTCGCACGTGCGGAGATAAGAGGTGATTCCAAGTTCGGTGAATCAAATGAATGGAGTATATGCCTTGAAAGAAGTAACACTAGCCCCGTGCGATCGAAGCACGAGAGGTTACTAAACTACTTTAGATGCAACCATAACCCATGTTGGTCATGACAACAACAAACATGATTGCCTGCAACATTGGCTTCCAAACTGAAGTTTGAAGGAGCGGAAGAAACCACGCGGTGAAGAGGAGAACCATAGAATCAACTTGGCTGCGCAACACAAAGACATCAAGACCGAGCGATTGGCGAACTCCGATCATTCGAGAAGCTCAACAGCTCACTCTCCCGAGAAGGTCGGTCTCAAAACCCAAAACTTTCTTCATGCTTCATGGTATCTTTGTATTATCGGAATCGAGATGGCTCCTGTCAAGATGTGCAGGAGGTGACGAAAGCGCAACTTCTGGTGGATCGTATTCACAATGAAATTTGTGGACAATCTTGGTGGTAGCAGCAACTGCGGCGACTTGACCCCAGGTTGTGCGGCCGAGAGATGGAGGCTCAATCCAGGACTACTTCAAGTCTGCCCAAATTGCCGAGGCACCACCACACCAATTGGAGATTTTTAATGTGAACGCCTTTGAAAATTTGGAGAGAACCCTACATTAGCTATCTCAAGTGATGGCATAATTCTGCCGGTCAAAAGGACGCCATTAAGATGAAGCAAAAGCCAGCGGTTCATATTCCATGAAGGTATCTGTCATCGCAAGAGTTTTGAGGAGTTATCTCTGCGATGCACTGGGGAGAAGAAATCCCGATCATCTTAAACAGACACCACGAAGGAGAACATCAAGGGAAGAGGAAAGCTGTTTCTCCAAATACATGAGAAATACTATTGGTAGACCATGGAGGGCGATGCGGTATTTTTTGTTAGTGTCACAAGTGCCAAATCCATGGGAACCTTGTTCATGCGCCTTCTACCCCTCTGCACTCTATAAGCGACCCATGGCCGTTTTACAGTGAGATTTGGACATTATCGGGAAAATCAATCCACCGTCGTCGAACTTAGCCGCGAGTACATCATAACGCTGACGGAATACTTCACCAAATGGTAGAGGCCATTCCCTACGAGGAACCACGGGAGCAACAATTGCGGCTTTCATTAAAGAATACATCATTTGTCGTTTTGGCGTGCCCAAGCACATCATCAGCGATAATGGCACTCCCTTCACCAACAAGCGGTGCAGGGGAATTACTTGAGGAGTATGGCATTAAACATGTCTTCTCCCGTCTACTATCCTCAAGGAAGTACAAAAAGGTGAGAGTACCAACAAGATATTGATGGGATCATCGAATGAACCCGGTACCCACGACAATCCTAGGGAATGGCATGATCGGTTGCCAATGGCACTATGGGCGTACCGTACGTCACCCGAAGCTCCATTGGGGTTTCACCGTACTCACTTGTCTACGGAGTGGATGCAATCTCCCGGCGAGCCGAGATCGAGTCCCATCGGCGGGATTGCGGCGGCAGCGGGATCCATTGGAGGCAGGCTGAAGTCTCGACTCTAGAATAACGAGAGTTAGACACTTTGGATTTTAGAAGGAATAAAAGCGGAAGAACACGCTCGGGTGTACGGGAATCGGATTTCCAGGGCATACAACAAAATTGTGAAACCACGCGTTTTCAAAGTGGGAGATTTGGTTAAAACGGCCAAACACATCCAACAAGACATATACGCACCAAAATTCTCACCAAAATGGGAAGGTCCCTACGCAGTCACCAAGGCTTACAATACGGGCTACTACAAGATCATTAAGGTAGGCAGGGGGCGGAAAAGCACGATTATCAATGGAAAGTGGCTCAAGGCATATCATGCGACCCAGCATCTCTTGTGTCAACAATACGGGCATTTATTTTCATTACATGTTTGAATCATCAATTATATTGAGAGATGTGTCAATGAAAAAACTGTTTCACCAATCAAAAAACCAATGAAGTTTATTCCGCAAAGAGGTTTAAAAACTTTTGACACAAACGTCATTAACAATAAAGGAATGAAGTTTAGAAGAGGCCGTCTAGAAGATTATAGTTCCTTGAAGCATCATCTCAGGTCTAGCGTGATATCTTTCCGTTCTTTTCTTCCAAGTCTGCCGGCTTTGCTCTACCTTCTCGGTTACGCGGCAGAGCCTTCTCCTCTTCAAAAATAGCCTTCGCAGCGGGAACAACATTTACAAGGATACCAGCTCGATCAACCTTGATGATATCAACCCGGCTACCATAACTTGACCACGTTGAACTCCATGGATTCACGGTGTAGATACCATATTCTCCCGCACCGAGGCTTGATTCAACAGCGTTACGGATAAAAATACTCTCCATCTACGGCAATCATGGGAAGAAGGCGGTTTTCGCGGTGACCAAGCGAGAGGCAGTGTCGGACCACGTTGCAGTTGCGATATGGCGTACTTCCTCCATAACTTTGTGTACAAGGCACAAACTCCTTAGCACCGAGAATCACCGACATCTCGGTAGGCTGGAGGATAAACATTTCATGCGGACATCGAATGAAAGACACTGAATTTGGATATTCATAAGATGAGATACCCAAGTCGGCGTCTTCAAAGGTTCACGGGGGTAAGCGTATTTGAGTTTGAAGGAAGAGGAGTGATTAAGTCATCGTCATCAGCGATGCGTCACACATGTTCGGTAGGATACCTGCAAGCAAGGATGAAAAGGATTATTTGCACGACCGTTATGAAGAACAAACAATGGTTCGAAAAGGAAGAAAAGACAAACCGGTATGATCTTCTTGACTCGGAGAACACGAACAGGGGTGATCATGAAGCTCGAGAGCGGGTCGTGCACGTTTAACGGAAGATCTGGATGGTATGAAGAAGACGATCCTTTGTTGTTAGACATGATGGGGAAACAAAACTTTAGCAAGGAGCTCTCTGCAAAAAACGTAAAAATGGTTCAAAATTCTCTACACTGCACATATCTTTGAGAAACCCTAAAATGATTGCGGCGCCCGATGAATGAGGATTCAACACCAATGAGTCGAGGTTTTCTTGTGAACCCTAATCGAGAATCGAGAAGGTCATCGGATTCTAGCGATTCAGCCGAGTGTGTAAAGCACCCATGCACAGGTTCAGCCGAAGAAGAATCCTACCCTAGCTCAAGCACCTAAGGGAGGAAGGCCGGTCTGTCAAGACCTGTGACCCACACAGGTATGGAGGATTACCACGGGCCGGAACCCCTCCGGGTAGACTTTCTTTATCTTGTCTTCTTACGTTTATGTATGCCACCATCTCATGCCTACCACACAATAGTGTAACCATTATGTGCTAGCGGGGACTTAATGTTGATGGTGGATCTTCGTTTAAGGCTAAATTTGTAAAAACCCGAAAAAATCATGCGGTGACATCTTGTAAAAGATAAAGCCATTTATAAGTTGTAGGACCAGAATATCGCGACATCAATACTTCGAGAATAGTAAGCAACTACATTGAAGGCGTCGCATGAAGTAATATAAATGACGCAATGGATGGCAGCCAGTTAAAACATGAGAAAAGTGTGAAGACTTGGCGAGATTTAAAGTGCTCGCGAGACAGGCGATTTGTTGTACATTGCGAACATTCACTTAAAGACACTTAGAAATAAGGGGATACCATAAGTGTCATCGGCTCTGTAATACCCTATATAAAGGGTTGAGTAAGTCTGTTGTAAGAGAGGTCTTTTTGAATTATGAAACAAGTCATTAGGAGAGAAAGTGAAAGTGATTGTAATTTCTTTAGCTTTGTTCTACATTTCTTTGTAAATCTTTCAAGATAACAATTAATAAACATATCATTCTTCATCTTCAATAAGTTGATTTAGCGATTTGAGTGAGGGGGGTGTAGTGTAGGAAATC
>JAJJWW010018389.1:0-63527 GCA_023531295.1 Papaver armeniacum
TTAATATTACATTACACCACGAGATATAACACACTTTGCTACTTTTTGAACAATTTATGTCACCTTGTACACGTTGTTTTGTGTAAAAAGAAATCCAAATTCAAAAACAACAAGCTTTACCATGAATCTTTACTTTTGAACAATTTATCTTTATTTAATATTTATAAATATGGAATCACACAAATTTTTCTCTCAGTTTTAATTGATTGCAGTAATTGTTTCTTAAAAATCTTCATGGCAGAAACAGGGAGACTTAGGCACAAGGTTTGTACTGTTCCCTTTCTTCTCCATGAGCCAAGAAAAAGACTACATTTGTTGGCAAAGTTGGAGGGCCTGAGAAAATAGGCACCCCCAACCAAAATCCATATCTTGGAATCCTATCCTACTCAAACACTTAGGAAAAGGGTGTGAGGCTTTAGGTAACGGCGGCTCATATTCTTCTAAGGAATCTATGGTCGATCTGATATATTCGTCTGTAACCAACCTAATCAATTGTTGAGATTCGCTCTACTGCTTGATGACAATGGACTTTCTAGCATCTCACTCCGCTGCACTGGCAGTTCTTTAGCGCGAATGCATTTCCAAAATAACCTTTACGGTAATGGCGGGTCGAATTTGGGCCGAGACTCAACAGGAAAGAGTAGCCTTACTTGGTGATCAGGATGAAGTCTTAATGATTTAGTTCTCGCCCTCCAAATGAAGAGAAAGTACTTCGAAAGTGGTACACTTTTTTAGAACCCCATCTTCCATGGGCTTTGTTTTTAGTCTTTCTAGCTTGCAGGGGTGAAACACGAAGGATTTATTAAGGAGCTTTTCTTCCTTCCAAATAGCATTTGTGTTTTGATATGTCTGTGATTTCCTCAGTATATGGTTGAACTGTGTCTTAAGTGGGGTTCGTGCTTTGAGTAAGGTTCGATCTAGGGACAGTGGCTTCGTTAATAGCATTCCTCTCGTAACTTACCCCATGAAATCTCAAGCTCCATTGAACCAATTCCATCTGCACACTGCGTGATTCGTGCTTAGTCCAAGAATAAATCCTCCGCACTTGGATTTGGTCACCTTCATACAGAAAATGACTAGGAAGTTAAGAGAAAGAAAATACTCTGAATAATATATAAATACGCACTCAATTAAAGACAAGTTCAAGAATTAATTTCGTAAAGGCATGTATATTATAAACCTGAACTACAAAGGAGAGGGGATTTTCCATGTATGTTTACTGGACCAGGATTGCCACTGAACAAGTTTCTTAAAAGTAGCGAGGATTGGGTTGCGTCAGGTCACCGATCTCTTCAACGTACAGTCAGCCTCAGCCTCAATAAAAGAGCACCTTCGCCTGTGCAGTCTATTGCAAGCTTATTTTCTCATTCAACACCAAGACGTCCAGCAAAAGGATAATAGTGGACAAGAACTTTGGCTCAAGCCATCTTTCTAAGGCTTGAGCTGCATCTAATATTTTTTCATCAAATGTTTTCTAAAACAATTTAAAAAGTTTGAATCATGTCAGCTCCCTGTCAATGTTTGACAAAAAGTATATACCCTTTGGTGTCTCCTCTGCTGGGTAACCAGAGTTGGTTCTCCTATAATCTTGACATCAATACTTCACAATATGTTCATCGTCAAGAACTTTCCACATAAACTTTTGGACAGCTAAGTCGAGATTCTCCCGCATTAGAACAAAAACAATCGATGTTGATTTCGGAAAGATATTCACCAAATGAAAGCTCAATGAATATTTAGCTAGAATTTACAAAAGCGAAATGGAACTTAATTAAGAATTAGAGCAAACAACATTTATTTATTTAGATTTTTTCTGAGCTATTTATGTAGATCCTGAATAAGACCGAGAGTGCATTCAACCACACGCATTAAGCTCAGTTGGTCTGAATGATATCGATCGTTGTCTAATACTCATCTTACTTTCATTAATATGATGCTGGAGTTACATCACATACATTTGTGGATGAACCCTAAAAGCAGAAGCACATCTGATTCAAGATAGGGTGGGGTGGCAACCTCAGAAACCTTACAGAGCGTATAAGGACAGAACAGGCAGTGAGACCAAGAAAGAAAGAAATAGAGGAAACTCTAAGGTCAGTGGGTTTCTATCACCACAACTTTCACGTACTACGATTCTATGAACTTAAGAATAAGATCTCGCATCTAAATTTGATTAGACAGACAGACACTCAGTCACATCACGGACAGACAGTCACATCGCATATAGAATAGACCCAATTGTAGCTTTCCCTGGTAAAGCAGAAAATTGGACTCTGCGAGAATATAATAAGTCAAAACACACATTCAATGCTTCCATTTACCCACAGTTTCTTGTTGAATATTGTGTAACCTATTGGCAAGTCTGAAGTCTCCCACAAGACATTTGGCTCATGATTCATCGACTACTGAAGACGGTTATTGAATGATTTAATCACGAGGATTTTTTAAGTATAATGGCGGGAAGAAACCAGTTGTAGAGTGCGTGGTCTCCATCATCTACTTACGTAGAATTGACGAAAAACTAGATATAGAATCAAGTAAAAGAATTTAAGTCTAGGGTTAGTTCCATAAAGATTATTATTGGTATTATGAAGATGGGACATTGCCATTGCCATTGCCACTGCAAGCTGGGTCCAGGGTCTAACATTATGAAGATTGGACGGTGTCACATGCCCTCTCTAAGATGGATGGTTGGGAGACGACGTGCAGGGGCTGGTGTTAGAGCATCTCAATGAGGAAGTTGATGTTACGTCTTATGTACAAGTCCTTTTACACAGGGTGTGAGATCAAAATCTCCTTAAATTAAGGAGGTAAAATAAACATCTCAACCATATATTTATATATGTTAGTTAGGTACTACCCAAACCCTTGATTTTAAAGTTAAATATATTGGTAATAGTGGAATGTTGCTGACTAGGCTTTTAACATCCCTTAGAAAGAACCTCTAAAACTGAGAGGATGACTTAGAGGATGTCCGTGTAACTAACCTCACACATTAACTTTACATTAAATCCCCACATTCACGTTGGAGAAGAATTTTTGTTAAAAATTGATAAATCCTATATAGCCTAGTTAATAGAAATTGAGGATGTCCATTTGGAGATGATCTTAATTAGGAGGCTCAAATGACAATGCAAAAGCTGAGAATGCTTAAGAGGACTTTAAAGTAATAACCTACGAGCTTTGTCTTGCTCCTTTCGAAACCATTATATCTTTATAATTATACGTAAATGGCTAAGCAATTACCTATTGATTTTCTTTAAGTGGGCCTTTAATTAAGTAAGGACCTAGGAATGTGTTCCAGAAGAACTAAAACCGAGTTTTGGAACAATACACCATTATAATCGTAAGCTTCACAAATCTCGAGTTGATGATGGATAGTGAGATTGAAGAAAGATATTATTGCAGAGAGAGTTGTTACAAGACTTATCAGCCTCGAGACAAAGTTTTATACCCAAAACTAAAACAATAAAGCAGGACTTAGCTGTCGATTCTGCGGGGCGACGATTACTCAGAACAAAAGTCAATGCGGTTTGACTATATTTTTAATACAGATTGACTACACTTATTAGCCCCCTGAAGCCTAATAGTAGAAACCACTAATGGGTTGGATGGATAAAAGAAACGTGACAAAGAAAACTCGGCTCACAAGGAGAATGTACTAGCCATACATTCCAAACACTATAAACACATCAAGTACTTGAAAAGCTACTTGCGAAACATGAAGTGATGTACAAAACACATTCAAGAAATACATGGAAGGAAGTACTTGAAGACTAAATAGAAAGTTGAAAGATGCTCAAGTACCATGCGAAGTAGAAATACCCAAAGGCGATGAAGAAGTGGAGTAAACCACAGGGGGCACAAAGTCCTTTGTGAACAAATCTGCTAGCTGATTTTGAAGATATATATTTCTACTACGAGAATCCTTACTCAATTAGCTCCCTACAACATGGTAATGAATTTTATATGCATAGCAGCCTGGAATGAGACACGAGGTTTGCAGATAAGTTAATTGCCTAGGTGTTATCACCAAGCGAGTAATTAGGTCTGTCAGAGAATGTACAACTCGGAGAGAAATAAAGATCAGCGATCGTTACTTAAGAGGTTGCAGGTTAGTAAACGTTTATACTTAGCCTCTGCGATGGAGCCTTGGCACGGTGGTGCTTTTAGCTTGACCGAGAATTAAAGAATTCCCATAGGATTGCATACCCACAAGTAGACCTGTTTGTCTAGGGACAACTACCCCGATACGAATGAAATTATGCGATTATACGAGCGATATCTCATTTTCTTAGGTGTTATACCATATCAATTGTGCACCTTTTAAATGCTCAGGGAATTCTCTTCCCGGCTAGTCAGCGAGATGAATATCGGTAGGTGAATGCATGTATTGGTGAGCATAGTGTATGACAAACATATGTCAGGCCTAGTCGAAGACAAATCTGCAGACATTCCCATTCGTTACCTATACTCGGTAGTATTTGACAATCAAAACTCCTTCTTTCATAGAAGCTCTGGTCCCTTCACGTTATGGTGTGCTCAAGGATTACACTCCAACATATTAGACTTAGTAAGCAATTCCATTGTATACTTCTTTTGAGTTAACAAAGGCATCTGCTTTGATCTACGCACTTCAAAGCTGAAATAAGTAAATCACCCAACTCCTTCATGGAAAAATTATTACTCGAATTATTTGACTAGATTAGTGAGTAAATCTTACAGATTCGATTAAAATAATGTCCGTCAACACCCAAAGTAATAAAGACCATCATATTTGCAGGAAGTATAGACAAGCATAAAAAATCGGGATCGACTCTCACAAAGCCATAGTAACCGAAAGAATTCACCGAATTTTGAAACCAAGCCCTTGGAGCTTGCTTGAACCATATAAACTTTTCTTGAATGGCCATGAGACTTTATGTGGAAAATCAGGATCAACAAACCACGGAGGTTACTGCATATAGACATCTTGATTAAGTCTCCATGTATAAAGCATTGGATACATCCAATTGCTTCTATAGACCAACCTCTGTGTGATTCTAAAATAGAACTACTCTAATGTTGTGGGTTGACTCTTTGGTAGAAGGTTTCAGCATAGTCGATTCCATCGTCTTGTTGATTGTAACAAGGGCCACTAGTACAGATTTAAATCTATCTATTTTCCCATCACGATACGTGTAATTCTATAAACCCATTTTGACGGCCTAAAATGTTAATATGTGGTTCAGGATCAACCAAACTCAAGTGTCAATGGTATTCTTAATTTCGTATTTCTTCTTTCATAGACATTTGCCCATGAGGAATTTTATGGTGGCTTGAAACTCTTTGGCTCACTAGAATTATCCAATAAATAAGTAATCTACATTGTTTGGATGTTTCATGACATAATGCATGCATGATCGAAGTACTTAGGTTTTGAAATACCTAATTTGAGACCTTGTAATAATGGATTTATGGAAGTCTGATTAGGAAGAGGACAAAGGTAGAGGCATAATATCAATTCATTAAGTAAGATGGAAGAATAAATGAAAAATAGATGAAGAAGTAAAATCAGATTCGAGATGAATACATGTCTTGAGATGTAAGTTCCTTTTAGTAAGAGGGTTATACTTGTTTATGCCTTTGTGTAAAGAACTATGTAATGAAAATACATTTCATGGCTTGGGAGGAAAGTTGTGGAGTCAAGGAATTGCCCGAAGAGCTGACCAATTTTTAAGAAAGGAGTGTCTGGGCTGCATTTTAAAGAACTTCAAAAGGAGATTTATTATTAGAATTGGAGTAGGAGTTCTTTAATAAGATAAATGCGATTAAAAAGCATCATACCAAAATTCTTGTTAGACGAAGCATTAAAAAGTATGTTTGCCATTTCGGTAGTGTGTACATGCTTTCTTCTATGAAGACCCATTTATTGCATGAAGGATTTTGGACAAGATATTTTGATATGAATACCACGAGAATTTAAAAAGCTTTAAAAACACCTGTACTAATTCACCTACTTCACCATCAGGTTTGAAAATAAATAATTTTGGGTGTATAAATGATTTTGATCAAATTTTAAAATCACGAAAGCCGATTGCAAGCATTAGTTTTAGTTGCATGGATAAATCAATGAAATCTACTAAAATCATCACAATAGAATATAATATCTATCCATCTGCGTAGAAGATGGCTGGAGGCGGGACCCCACTCATCACAGTAGAATATGTTGCAAGTGGATAGAAGCATGTGAAGAGAGAGTTGAAAGGTAACCTTCGCTTTTGCATGAGTTGGCAAAGGATTACAGATTTTGAAATAGAAGATGAAAGATTTATATTGATATGATTCGCAAAGTTATTATAAAATTTTAGCGGATGGATGAGCCTAGTCTATCATACCATATTTTTGAAGAAGCAATAGCAGATGAAAAGCGCAGAATGCAAAATAAGCGAAGAGAAATGGATATAAATTATTCAGCATTTTCCCGAGCTAGTAATGCATTTTCCTTAAACATCTAATCTCAAAGCCATATGGATCAAAGTAATAGAACAAACCATTATATCTTGTAAACATGAAAGCGGACAATGGATTATGTTTCATGGATGGAGACATATAAGACATCTTCGTTTGAAGCTTATAGTTGGTGTATAGATTTATTGGTACTACTAACCGGTAAGAGAAATGGATAGAGTCTTACCATTGCAGTTGAACACTTTATCCTTTTCTTTATACTGAAATGCTATCAGAATTAAATTACTGTCCTGGAACATGTGAAGTTATTACTCACTATGAAATCAAAGCATGTTAGATGAAGAAGGATCATCATTTCTTCTTTGCATTATGAACATTGAAGCTTGCAAAGCATGTTGAGAATTCAATTATGCGATTGCCACGATTGAATGATTTCCTTGATTCTCGGTAGTTTCATAATGATCTTGAGTAGGAGTGTTAAGAGTACCGGTGCAGTGGATGATACCTAAAAAACATCAGTAGCTAAATTAAGGTCCTCCTATACACCTGCATATCGGCATAACATTTGAGTTCATAATCCATTCTTTTGCTATTAGAAGTAGATCCATGTTGGGAAGAATTATGTATTAGACTGAACCCATTTGATAAGAACTGTTCTTAAGAATTTCCTCAGTCTTCATTGTAGTTAAGAACACGATATCCCATTTCTACGAAAAGCGGTAGTAGTTTGATCATGAAATACGTTAGTAAGTACTTTGTTGTCTATCGTTAAGAATTGTTCATGAGATAGCAATTTAAACTGATTTCACTAAAGTATAAGCTCTCCCTATTTTTAGATGGGATGACAAAAGAATATCCATAGTCCTACTACCTACACATTCATAACAAACATCATGTAAGATCTTCATCATGACCTTTTCCACAATTCTTTATATAAAGAATCGGATATTAGTTTAATTCTCTGAAGATAAGTAACTATTGTTTGATTCCCCTTTTAATTCCATATATTATGGGTTCTTAGCATGTTCTTTCTTGCAGGATGTTGTGTTTAGCTGGTTTCAAAGATAATCCAGTATAAGCTTCTGCAGAGTAGTAGCTCCAAGAACATCTCACTACGGTATGGGAGTAAAGATTGCTTTAAGACAAGTTTGAAACAAACCTACTCTAGCGTCTCTAAGTGACCCATTCTGGATTTGTTGTTTCTACACATCATTCATAAAGATTTCTTGGTGGTTCAATTGCCCACTAGCTAACATAGCCATACAAATGAGTGGAAAATAAAAATCCTTCAAGCCCGATCTCAGCTAGAGAGGATAATTGGGTACCATCAAGTTTCATAGAGACAAAATTAGTTATATTTGTGAAAGGTAAAGGAAGTACCATTGATGGCGAAGCATTTAGCAATGTTGGAGTTCGCAACTTTCGGGGTGCAGGATTGAAGATTGATGTTGATAGTTGCTCTTTTTGTTGTTATTGTTTGTTTGATGTGTGCTTTGACTTGATTCTTCCACTAGGCATAGTTGAATTGAATTTTGAGAATTGATTCCAGGATCTTAGCGTTACACATACACCAAACCCTAAAGCCCAAGAAATTGTTGGGGAGAAATCTGTTTTAAGAAGTATTACCTAAAATTGAATACCAGAAAGTGAGGAGTTAGTTATGAAAATTATTGGGCTTTGAGGATTGATATGAGTAGGGATCCCAAACCCTAAGCGATGCATGAAATCTAAGGGTTGATATTAAAGATTGACCAAGGTAGAGTAAACCTTGATGATGGGTGTGAGAGAAGATATTGTCTGGAGAAATTTGTTACAGAGACTGTCTGACTCAAACAGAAGTTTTATACCCAAAACTAAAACACACAAAAGCAGAGACTTAAGCGCCGATTACCATGACCAGTGATTATACTGAACTAAAGTCCAATACGGTTTGAACATATTTTTAATGCGAGTTTGGCTATATTTTTAATACAGATTGACTACACTTATTAGCCCCCTCAGCACTTTGAGTAGTGAAACACTAAGCGGGTTGGGCGGAGTGTTATGGGTAAAAATGGGTTTCTGTAGATTCGGTAAGTTCGGTAGATGGTGAGGAAACTTGGTTCAAACCACTACAAACAAATGTCTTCTGCGTGAGCACTTTATAGATTCGAGAGATCCAATCTGTACAAGTCATTTAAACCAAGAAATGGCGTTCCAGACAGCTTCGGTCACAAAGTGGAGGAGAAGGTTGATTTGGGAGAGCGAAGCGAAGGTGTTGAGGAGAGGTAGTATCTGCGACTTGTATCAGAGAGAAGTGAAAGCTTAGGAAGCTTGCAAGAGGATGAAAGCTTTTTGGAGGCCCGTAAGTTGCTTCACTACGAGAGTGTAAGTTGTGGTATGTTTCTCCTGGCCAGAGGACTTGTTGTCGAGTGGAAATAGGTAAGACCTATTTATACTGAGTCGAGATTGAAAGCGTTACACTGGCTCTCGTAGGAGTAAGGCGAGTGAGGTGAAATAATGGGAGGAGGTGGTGGCAACGCATGGTTTAATGGGTGGCATTTTTCCTGATCTGGCCATGTTGACCTAGTTGCAAGTTTTGCAAGCCTAGGCGCTATATTTGGCGTGGGCCAAAGGCATAGCGGCTTGGAAATATGGCCTGCGATACGTGTTGGCATGTGCCAATGGCACGTTCGGCCATGTTGACCTAGTTGCAAGTCTTGCAAGCCTAGGGCGCTATATTTAGCGTGGGCCAAAGGCATAGCGGCTTGGAAATATGGCATGCGATACGTGTTGGCATGTGCCAATGGCACGTGCGGCCATGTTGACCTAGTTGCAAGTCTTGTAAGCCTAGGGCGCTATATTTGGCGTGGGCCAAAGGCATAGCGGCTTGGAAATATGGCTGCGATACGTGTTGGCATGTGCCAATGGCACGTCGGCCATGTTGACCTAGTTGCAAGTCTTGCAAGCCTAGGGCGCTATATTTGGCGTGGGCCAAAGGCATAGCGGCTTGGAAATATGGCTGCGTACGTGTTGGCATGTGCCGATGGCACGTACGGCCATGTTGACCTAGTTGCAAGTCTTGCAAGCCTAGGGCGCTATATTTGGCGTGGGCCAAAGGCATAGCGGCTTGGAAATATGGCTGCGATACGTGTTGGCATGTGCCAATGGCACGTACGACCATGTTGACCTAGTTGCAAGTCTTGCAAGCCTAGGGCACTATATTTGGCGTGGGCCAAAGGCATAGCGGCTTGGAAATATGGCTGCGATACGTGTTGGCATGTGCCAATGGCACGTACGGCCATGTTGACCTAGTTGCAAGTCTTGCAAGCCTAGGGCGCTATATTTGGCGTGGGCCAAAGGCATAGCGGCTTGGAAATATGGCTGCGATACGTGTTGGCATGTGCCAATGGCACGTACGGCCATGTTGACCTGGTGCAAGTCTTGCAAGCCTGGGCGCTATATTTGGCGTGGGCCAAGGCATAGCGGCTTGGAAATATGGCTGCGATATGTGTTGGCATGTGCCAATGGCACGTACGGCCATGTTGACCTAGTTGCAAGTCTTGCAAGCCTAGGGCGCTATATTTGGCGTGGGCCAAAGGCATAGCGGCTTGGAAACATGGCCTGTGATACGTGTTGGCATGTGCCAATGGCACGTGCGGCCATGTTGACCTAGTTGCAAGTCTTGCAAGCCTAGGGCGCTATATTTGGCGTGGGCCAAAGGCATAGCGGCTTGGAAATATGGCCTGCGATACGTGTTGGCATGTGCCAATGGCACGTACGGCCATGCTGACCTAGTTGCAAGTCTTGCAAGCCTAGGGCGCTATATTTGGCGTGGGCCAAAGGCATAGCGGCTTGGAAATATGGCTTGCGATACGTGTTGGCATGTGCCAATGGCACGTACGGCCATGTTGACCTAGTTGCAAGTCTTGCAAGCCTAGGGCGCTATATTTGGCGTGGGCCAAAGACATAGCGGATTGGAAATATGGCTGCGATATGTGTTGGCATGTGCCAATGGCACGTACGGCCATGTTGACCTAGTTGCAAGTCTTGCAAGCCTAGGCGCTATATTTGGCGTGGGCCAAAGGCATAGCGGCTTGGAAATATGGCTGTGATACGTGTTGGCATGTGCCAATGGCACGTACGGCCATGTTGACCTAGTTGCAAGTCTTGCAAGCCTAGGGCGCTATATTTGGCGTGGGCCAAAGGCATAGCGGCTTGGAAATATGGCTGCGATACGTGTTGGCATGTGCCAATGGCACGCACGGCCATCTTTGTCTAGTTGCAAGTCTTGCAAGCCTAGGGAGCCATATTTGGCGTGGGCCAAAGGCATAGCGGCTTGGAAATATGGCCTGCGATACGTGTTGGCATGTGCCAATGGCACGTACGGCCATGTTGACCTAGTTGCAAGTCTTGCAAGCCTAGGGCGCTATATTTGGCGTGGGCCAAAGGCATAGCGGCTTGGAAATATGGCCGCGATACGTGTTGGCATGTGCCAATGGCACGTGCGGCCATGTTGACCTAGTTGCAAGTCTTGCAAGCCTAGGGCGCTATATTTGGCGTGGGCCAAAGGCATAGCGGCTTGGAAATATGGCCTGCGATACGTGTTGGCATGTGCCAATGGCACGTACGGCCATGTTGACCTAGTTGCAAGTCTTGTAAGCCTAGGGCGCTATATTTGGCGTGGGCCAAAGGCATAGCGGCTTGGAAATATGGCCTGCGATACGTGTTGTATGTGCCAATGGCACGTACGGCCATGCTGACCTAGTTGCAAGTCTTGCAAGCCTAGGGCGATATATTTGGCGTGGGCCAAAGGCATAGCGGCTTGGAAATATGGCCTGCGATACGTGTTGGCATGTGCCAATGGCACGTACGGCCATGTTGACCTAGTTGCAAGTCTTGCAAGCCTAGGGCGCTATATTTGGCGTGTGCCAATAGCATAACGGCTTGGTTTTGGTGTTGTTGCCATGGTGCGCAGTGTGCGGCTTGGTTTTGGCATTGTTGCCATGGTGCGCAGTGTGCGGCTTGGTTTTGGCATTGTTGCCATGGTGCGCAGTGTGCGGCTTGGTTTGGCATTGTTGCCATGGTGCGCAGTATGCGGCTTGGTTTGGCATTGTTGGCCATGGTGCGCGGTATGCGGCTTGGTTTGGCATTGTTGCCAGTGGTGCGCTTGATATGCGGCTTGGTTTGGCATAGTTGCCGTGGTGCGCAAAGATATGCGGCTTGGTTTGGCATTGTTGCCATGGTGCGCAAATATGCGGCTTGGTTTTGGCATTGTTGCTTGAAGTGGTGCGTGAGATACGGCTTGGTTTGGCATTGTTGCCATGGTGCGCGATATGCGGCTTCGTTTGGCATTGTTGCCATGGTGCGCGACATGCGGCTTGGTTTTGGAATTAAGGTTACGTGTTGAAAAACCTAATCGGTATTTTGAAAAAATACCCCTATTAATTATTTACACACGAGTTAAATGCTCTTAGTTAATGTGTTGCGGGTAACACTAGGTCATGGGGTTTTTCGATTTTACCCCTTGTTTAAAAACCACCATCAACAACATTGTAAAATGACTTTCTAGGATATTCAGAATGTGATCAGCCACATGAAGTCATCCTCATCGCGTTTCTTTCGTTTCACTTTCAACTGGTCATTTTCTGTTGGATATGCAACAGAATTTCCTCCATACCATCTTTGATTATGCACCACAAGTTGATGGTGATCAGGATGAATCTAGTTGTCTTCTGCTAACGTATATAATTTTCTCCATCAGAACGTTTTAAGAAAATCAGACTGTGGTTCATGACTCATAGTGATTCAATAATACTCTCTTCATCCCTATTATAAAGGCGGAGCCTGGAAATATTATGGTTCCATTAGATATGCGAAGTTCCAATTCCAATGTATTTTATTCTACATATACCCTTATTTATGATGCATGGGTATCATACAATTTAATTAAATATGAGATAGAGATACATAGATCTAATAATATCTAACATTTGTATTGGCCATATTAAGGGTAAATTAGGAGAGTAAGAGAAAATTTATGAAAACCAAACATTTTCTTATTCTAAGAGAAAACTCATTCTACGCCTTTATATATGGAACGGAGGAGTAACAGTTAAAGTTTCATTCTCCATCTCAGATATTTATTGTTTAAATCTGCTGAAAAACTTTGGTGATGTAATGCGGATAAAATAATAAAATAGAAATTATTCTACCTTTAACTTCAAGTTTCTAATGCAAGATTATTTTAGAAAACTACATAAGGTTACATAATTATTGAATACAAAAAATCCCTTTAAGAAAATTTTGATTTTGTACGACTTTGATTATGCCAAGAACGCGCTAAACAATCTTACGATGTCAACGAACAAGGAATTGAGACAAGAGAATGACCTATACTATGGCAGACCGGAAAATTCTGCCGAATGTGCAGGGCGCACATGCCATAACTCCCCGATGCGCCACTCTGATGCTAGATTTTGGGCCTAAAAAAGAAAGCATGCTTAGCAAGCATGTTGGCTTAAAACTCAGTTTCCGTACCTTTCCAACTTATCCTTGTTCTGCAAAGGGTTTAAACCCATTTAGGCTAATGTCGATGCATTATTTCATGCATCTCTGGCTTTCGGGTCCTTCCTTAGGCATATAACATGCCTTGGGTTGAACATAGGCCATTGTAACCTATTTTCGCCTCTTTACTTAGCTTAGGAATTTTTGAAAGCATGCACTGATCTTGCTCGTGCCAAGGGTGCATCAATCAGGCTTATGTCGTACTTCCCTTTGGCTTATGCAAGCTCCGCTAATTTACATATTGATATAGCTTACTTTTCTGGCCATGCCCAATGCGCCATTGGTACATGCCTATATAAAATGCCTTGATAGGAAGTATGAGCATCCAAGCAATGGAATGCAACTCGCCTCATCAAGTTTGACCACAATTATCTCTTGCATCGCAATTCCGAGTCACATGATATGAGAGGCCAATATGCTGCAATCATCTCGCAATTAGATGATATGAGCGGCAAAGTGCTAGACCGGTAATGTTGCAACTCATTGCAGCTGCCTACGTACCCTTCCCTACTCTGAATGGATCAAGCACTGACCGTAGTCCATCCGCGAAGGGACAAGCAACTTAAGCTAACTCTTTTTGTAAGGTCGTGGCCAAGCAATATTAGACTAGTTCGTATAGTCCGTTCCGTCAAAAATGCATCAAGGCAATGCATTATTTACTTCACAACACGGTATAGTGATGCCTTCGTATCATATGCCCCATTGGCAATGCTACACAACTATAAATAAAGCCTAAGCATCATTTATGCTCTTCCGACTAAGCTATGAAGCTTACGTGTGTGTAGTCCGCATATGCATCTTCAACCAACTACCCCTTCTTATATATGTCTTATTGACATTTCTACAACTCAAGAAGTTTGATTTTTTTTCCTCATTCTTTTATTCTTTACTTCTTTTCTTTTAGGATCGGCCGGGTAAATAGTTCGTCATTAGAAAAACTTGTGGAAGTTGGAATAATTTCTTACACCCGCTTATATCCGTATTTATGGTTGGTTGAAGATTTAAGGCCAAACACTATGGTGTTGGATTTCGCTTCGCTATAGCTTAATTATAGCGAAATTCAACTACTATAGTCCTCTGATTCGCTTTAATGTGGCGATTTCCCTTCTCTTCGTTTCACCACTCTTGAAAGTTGATTAGATCTGATCCACCATTAAGGTAAGAGATGGGTTTGAAAAATTACTTTAAAAAAACTAAGTTTTCATGCAATATTTAACGGATACTCACTATCCATTTTTATTTTCACTCTTTTAAACTACTTCTCTTATTCACTCTTTTTATTTACTAAAACTCTATTTTTTTTTCTTATTATATCTCATTTTTTCTTCTTAATTATCTTTTAACCTATTATCCAACAGAAAATAATTTGGGGAAAACACAGAAACCGAAACTCACTCAATTTCAGTTTTTGTTTTGCACTATCGTTTCTGTGTGGTTAAGCTAATACCCATAATGAGGCACACCTTCATGTTCATTTCCCTTAGCTTAAAATAAGTTATAGCGAAGCAAAATGCTCCACCATATGGTGCTTGGCCTAAGGGTAAAAGAATGCTCATAAATATTAAAGTTTTTCTTTTTATCTTTTAATTTTTCATTTTTTAGTTCATTTCCAAATTTTGTTTGGGATTTTAGGTACACCAAAATCATGCATCTATAATATCTAATGTATTTGTTGTTTTTAAAATTCATCTCCTTTTGGTTCCCTTATCAAATTTACGATGGGGGAAGTACCAAACACCATGTTATGGAGAACGTCTAAAGGGTCACATATGCCTTGTCGTGAAGGTACAACAACAACCACATTATAGAAACGTATAACCAAATCTTTATGCATTTTCACATCGCTCACAGAACAAGTACGTACTTTTGGGGTACAAACATGGGGTCACCCTCTTATGCGCTATTGATCTGCACATGTGAGTCGATACACACTTATAAACAACTCCTCCAACAAATAAAAGATTAGGTTCAAATGTATCATATACAAGTACAACCCCCAACTAGTTAACACGTGCATTTGCCTGTTTTATTCTTTACAAAATTATATAGTGGGTGTGTTGCACATGCATGGATTATTACCCTGTTTGGTAGACCAAATAACATAGCCGACGAAACTAAAATCAATTTATACCTCAAGATTTATGTTAATTAATCTCTATATATTGGAAAAGGGCCACTAATCTCACATCGGAAAATTATGCTAAGGCCCGATCCATGGATAACCCATAATATGAGGCCCTTAATTAAAAGAAGTTTAAATCTAGGCTCCGAGTTATTAAAAGACATACATACCCTTTTATATATTGTCAAGCCCATAATTAAATAAAATTTAAATTTAGACCCAAAATTATTAAAATATAGTCAGTCATCTCCGACCACCAGAGCCACCTCCGACCACCACCACCAACCACCTCCGACCACCACCACCGCCAACCACCTCCGACCACCACCGCCACCAACCACCTCCGACTACCAACCACCACCACTAACAACAACCACCTCCGACCACCACCGCCGTCGCCGCCGGCCACCACCACCGACCACCGTCTCCTACCAATAATATATGGATATGTAATCTGAAGTTACACATGGGTATGGCATGAAAGGGTTACGCATGGGTATGACATGTGTAAGCAGAAGTTACACATGCATATAGCATTTGTATCCAGAGGTTACACATCCATATGGCATGTGTAATGAGAAGTTACACATAAAAAAATAGACATAAAAAAATACATGTATTACACTTTAAGATTTATTTACAATAAGTTCTTAGCATGTGTAACTTTTTGTCTAGTGTAACCGAGAGTTACATATGCATCTAAAAGTGAAGTACAAAGAATTTCAGCTAGTACACATAAAAACGCATGTGTAATTTGGAGTTACACATGCATATGAAATGTGTAATTTGGAGTTACACATGCATATGAAAAAGTGTAATCAACAGTTATACATGTCATATTAGGTGTGGTGGCTGGTAGGCACTCCAGCAGCTGCAAACATTCTTCAGTATAGCACCAGCCATCACTCTCTAAGCACCATCACCTGTACATCCTACCACAACCACCACACCTGCATCTTCCCAGCACAAGTACAACCAACCAAAGCGCAAACTAAGAACCACAAGTACTGCTATTGCACTTCCCCGTCCTAAACATGCATTTAAACCAAATGACTCCAACTGCATCTGCACTTCAACAATGTCAAACCTGTCAAATCCAACTGCATCTGCACTTCAATAATAGCAATCCATTACTTTAATAAGGAAAACAATGAAAAATGAAAACGATAAAATCCAATCATGTGTATGAACAAGTAACTTAATCGTATGAATGTGTATCTATAAGTTACATAACTAATTAGCATGTGTAACTAGTAGCTACACATCTAATTAGCTTGTGTAACTAGAAGTTACACATCAAATTAGCATGTGTAACTTATAGATACACATCTACTTAGCTTGTTCATATGCAAAAATATACTAATATAAGAGGTACAAAATTATTGGAAGTACAATCAGAAGATGTTTTAATGATACTTGAAAGTTGAAAAGAACTTTTCTAGTGTTCTTGAAACACTAATCAGTATTCTCTACATTTTCTAATGTCGGTGTAAGTATGCATTATACCAATGACTAAATGAATGACTACGCAATAAAGACACTTTAAACAGATGTAAAGAGGGAAATGAGTTAAGCAAACAAACCATTCAAAACCTATGTCCCCACCTACATTCCCATATACGTTACTAAATGATATACAGAGTTACATACTCAACAAAGTAGATTCTACACTCGTCACACTCAGCACCGTCTCCAAATCCTCCTCCAAAACCTGCACCTACACCACCAACGCCCGCTGAGATTCTTCATATTAAGAATTTCACTCACACAAACATAAAAATTCTAAGATTCATGCGCTTGAGAGCAAACAAATATTGGTGCAGGACATCGAAAATAAAGTGCCTAAACCATAAACAAATAACTCAGTCGGAACTGCGAGAAACAACAAAGGATTTTACCTCAAGACCAAAACATCGGCAACATTTCATAGTCTGTAGATTCACATACAAAATTACGCAATAAAATTCAATAAATACCCAATACAAATCGCAAGAAATCAAGAGAATAACCATGCATATGACAATTGTAACTAAGAGTTACACATGCATGTGTCGCTTGGTTGTGAATCTTCCTAGTGTAACTGGTAGTTACACATGCATTTCTCTACTGTTACAAAGAGTTACACATGCATTTTCCTGATGTAACTAAGAGTTACATATATATGCTCACAGAATGTTGAGAATTGAGAAAATCAAAGTTTTTGGAGTTTAGTTTTTACCTCCCACAATTGTTCTGAGATTCTTTGGAACCTACCACCTTGCACTACTATTTGTTTTATCAATTTTAACATGAAAGTTACCAGAACATCAAAATTAAACAACAAAAGACCTCACTGAAGTACAAGAACTTAAACCTAAAATCGAACAACTAAGAGTTACACATATCAAACCTAAACACGAAGTATGAGGGAAAAAGGCTTAGCTGCAATGTGTAATTTCAGGTTCAAGCTTTCATTCAATCAACTGCAACTCATTAACTCAAAAAATTAATTGCAACATTCTCCTATTCCCCTTCAACATTACTTGCAATCCACCATAGCACCACCACATCTCCATCTGTAACTCATACTAACATAGCCATTCACGTCCAATACTAGCCTGCATTTACATTTCAGTCACCACCACATCTCCACTCATTTCTTTTGAAAATTCCATCAACAACATCACATTTCCTTGTTTTAGCTCCAACAATTTAGTTCAAAAATCAACCTGCAATTTAAATCCACAACCAACCATATCACCACCACTAATTTCCAATAAAAAATACCACAAAAATAAGCAGTCAACTTTATTGAGTTATTGGCAACCTTAAGAGTAACAAAAAACAATAAGAGTTTATGAGATTAAAAAGAACAATACACACAACAATGTATAACCAGTTTTACATGCACTTTACTAGCTAGTGTAAATAGGAGTTACACATGTATATGACTAGTGTAACTGGGAGTTACAGATGCATCTGAATAGTGTAACTAAGAGTTACACATGCAATTCGGATGTGTAGATGCAAGTTACACATGCAATTTGGATGTGTAGACGAAAGTTACACATGTTGTGCATAATCATCAAAATGAGAAAATTGAAGCACAATGAACAACTCTCTAGCTTCAGTACCACTACCAACATCACCACCTGCTCCAACTTTCACCATCAAAAGCTATGAACTGAAAATTGAAGCACAAGCCACAATTTAGTAACCTAATCCATTTTACATGTACAATCACTTCCGATCCAACTTTTTCTTCCATATCTCTTTATTCTTCAGCTTTAGTCTTTGTGGATTTGACAAAGACAATTGCTAGTAATTGACGCTCTATAGATATTAGTTGATGACAAAATTGACATAAAATTTTGATTAGATATATAATCTAAATCTTGAAATCGTACTACATCATGTTGTTCAATTTTGAACAACCAAAGCATTTTTTAAGAACATGTAACAACATTAAAGATGAGCAAAAATCAGTTCAAAAATCAAAGTATATAAAATTCGAATCAATAGATGGGTAAAAGAGATAATGATTCACTGATTTCAAATCTGAAAACTGATTTTCAATCGAGATAAAAAATTAAAAGATCTATCGAATTTTGTTCAAGAACCCTAGAAATTTTTCTTAATTTTCTTTTTTCGAAATTTTCCCCTCAACAGTAAGATTAAGGTGAGATGATAACAAATCTAACTCCATTTATGAGTTCAATAAGATTTTAAGTTGAAATCAAGCTTTTAAAAGTTTTTTGCAGAAATAAAAATTTGAAAATCAAAGAATTAAATCTAGCTATTGAATTGAAATGTTAAACAAAGAAAAAACTTACCTGTTCAATTTGATTTTGTATGTGAATCTTCTGATTCATTTGTTGTTGATGATTATCATTTATTTTCCATTGATTTTCACTGAATCTCCCAGGAACATGATGTTGATGTTGAATTTAGGTGTAGATAATCACGATCTTTGTTTGTAAATCTTAGATCTAGATTTTGAGATCGTTTTCTACCGAAAATCTCGATTAGAAGTTATTTCTTCTCTTCCTGTTTTTCTAGCAGAGAGAGAGAGTGCAAAAGTAAATAAGAGAGAGAGTGAAAAATAAAATGAAACTGAAAAATGAAATCTATACCTAATTTATTAGTATAAATACAAAAGGGCATGTTTGGTATTATTAAAAAAAATGCTTTATTAACAAACCCTGAAATCTAAAATTCTAGGCCTAGAAATATTAAAAAGTGAAAGTATGAAGTTGATAAGGGAGGATCCATTTAGTGGGGCTTCTATATATTGAACCCATATAGTAGGGGGTTCTAGTATTTTTCACATCTCACATATCAGACAGACACCAGATGGTTTAGGGATGGAGCGTGTGTTTAAATTAGTTGGCCGGTGGAAGAGCGTCTTTATGCGGTGGAGTAGAAATACTTTTTTAGTCCAGTGTTCGGATTTCTTTTAGCCCGTACGTAAATTAAGGTTTAATTCTAGAACCGTTTTTTTGGGCACCACTCTTTTTTTTTTTTTGAGGGGACCATCATTTTATTTTGGGCAAGTTATTTGAAGTAGTATGAGGACACCCCTTATCCATATATTTATTTTAATACCAAATCTACCCTCTTGATTATTTTTGTGTAGTGATTAGTATAATTAACCATTGATTAAGGTTAAATTAATAGATGTTTTTTTAAAAAAGAAGTAGAATTATTGAGTGATTAAAGTAGTAGAAGAAGAAGAAGAAGATGGAGATTTTTTTTTTTTTTTTTTGAGATCGGTGAATATGGAGAAAAAATATCCTTTTGGTATTGAGGTATGCTTTTAACTTAGTTAATTTTGCTATAAATGGCCTAAAATATCTTCAAAATGAAAATCGTAAGAAAAAATTTCAACTAGGTCAAGATAGTTCGGTTATATTATATGAAGAACATGTAACCGAACTTTCTGCAAATGTAGTTCGGTTAATAAATCCAAAATACACAGGTAGCTGAACTCGCTTTTAATGGAGGTTTTGTGAGTTCGGTTAACAGGTTCTGGGACAGGTAACCGAACTTTTATTCCAGAGTATACAGAGTAATGTTCGGTTTCCAACATTAATTTTCGAATGAACCGAACTCAATATTAGAGTGAAGTTCAGTTAGAAATTTTTTTTTTTTGCGAACTAACCGAACTCAACATATTAATTTTCAAAGAAGGGTTCAGTTGGCAAAAAAAAAAATTACGAACCAACCGAATTCAACATATTGATTTTCAGAGAAGGGTTCGGTTCAGTTAGCAATTTTTTTTTTTTTGCGAACCAGCCGAACTCAGCATTTGTTGTTCGAATACAAGTGTTCGGTTCAAGGAAAAAAAATCCAATTAACTTAACCAACCGAACACAATATATTGGTTTTCAATGAGGAGTTCGGTTAAAACTATTTTTTGAGAACCAACCGAACTCGGAGTTCGGTTACGAAAAATTAAATTCGTGATAACCGAAGTGTTCTTCGTGTTCTTGGTTTCAGGATGTTCGGTTAAAAAACTAGTTTTTTTAAAACTATTCCTAACCGAACATGTCACTTTAACTTCCATTTAAACCATATTTTGATGATTTCTACTCAATTTTCTCAATCAAAAAACGAATTAAAAAGATTGATGGGTTTCAATCGAACGAGGAACGTCAAGGAAAGAGAGAAGAATAAGAGAATAATATTTTTTTTCAAAACTAAAAAATTTCGATTCCCCTCCTGTTTTTGTTTTTGATTTTGATTTTGGTTAATAGATTCATTTAGATTAGATGTATATGATTAGAATTATATAGTTATTAGGTTAGTTTTAATTTAAATTAAAGTAAAGGGTAAATGTGTATTTACCTAACTTTAGGACACCCCTTATAAGTATAGGGAGGTTGGCATAATAAAACCATGGTCCCCCAAAAAAACCATGGTCCCTAAAAAATGGTTCTAATTCTATTTGTTATTAGAGGTGTAAATTGGGTCATGCCAGCGGACGACAGCACAACCCAGCATAGAATTTGAGCCCAGTTCAGCACGTGATTTTAGTCCAACATGACATATTGCGGTAGCTTCGTGTGTTATGCTGGGCCAGACTAATCAGTACAGTAGCATAGCATGTAGCACGACACATCACGACACAACACGTTAAAAAATCATGTCATAACATACACAAAACACTATATAACATGGTACAATACATCATATTTTGTGTATATATTTCGTAAAAGAATATTTGCTTTAGCAAATTTTTGACATTTTATCTTCGTTATGTTGACTTATTTCTATTACATTAAATATCTAAATATTGAAAAATGAGTCCTTAGGAAAACATAATATAAATGTGCGCAGCCTAGGACAACACATTACATCACAACACAACACGGCATGCTTTAATCTAAGGCACGACACTATATGATGTGCAGCACGCTAAGAACGTGACTTCGTGGACTGTGTTGTGTTAGACAGGCACGTTTTAAACCTCTAATTGCGATGGCATTTTTCCGTGCCAATATAAGGTTCTAATTTTAATTGTATCAAGATCAAGCCATTTACCTAGGTTTGTAGGTTGTCGGCTATCTACATTATAAGGAAGAAGGCTATTTATCTATGGTTCAATTAAGACCCTTGATCTCGGTCATCCTACGGCAACGATTGATTATTGGTGGTTTGACTCAAAGTCAAACGTGGCCATTGATTTTAGGCATCTTATTGTTTTGGACGTTAGAGATTATGTGGCGGTCCGATCAAAGCTAACCCCAACCTAGCTAGCCACTCCATCAAATGCGGTTTAGTGGTCAGAGTCCATGGACCTTTAAATTGCTAGGCACCACAGCGTCCTCTCAATCATTATATAAGAAATCATCGTCTTCTTTCGTAATTTGTATCTTCTTCTTCTGTTCATAGCCGGGGATATTTATAAATTAGATTGTCGAAGAGAAGACAATAAAGAAATGTATGGTTCAAATTGTTCGCTGATATTGAACAGAATTGCTAACAGATATTTGGGAATAATACCACATAATTGTTCTACCAAAGCATAACAAAACGAGTATGTTCGGCTCAAATAGGCTTTTCAAGATCGAAAAGATAACCCCCTAAAAATTCTAAGAATTATGATTTATGGCCAAGTAAATGGCAAACTTTATAAGCCATAATAAGATATCGACGTGAAAGACTCAAACTCATATATTACTATAGAATAAAAGGCTTCTTAAACAGCTCAACGCGAGAGCGGTCAAGTTCTTTTTATGCATATAAGATTAGGAATACTATCATTATGTCTGGGAAAATTTACCAAATAAAATAATATTTACCTATGTAATGGTTTCAGACGTCCTCATAGACCGGCTCCTACATAAAACTTAAGTTTTCAGACACCACCGTGAGTAAGCGGCGAGGTCATAAATAATTGTTGAAAATATATACTAATCTGGCATTCTTCTTTGAGAGTTTGAGTTATCAACTCTGCAACATGCCTTTGAACATGGTCATAGCCATTCCACCTTAGGTAACGGTACTGAAATATTTAACTCGAGCTTGGATTATATGAAAGCTAACAATATCCAAGTGCCAAAAAATAACTTAATTAATATTTAGGGTATGTTGGTCTATGCAATTATTGAACATGACCATGATATCACAGGTGAATGAACACATGGAAATGAACTGCTTCATACTGTAACTGGGTCATCTTACTGAGTCGTACGTGTTTCAATTATTGTCAAAAGGTTTTCTATTTCAAAGAAAAAAAAACAAGAAGATTCCTTTGTTGTAATTAATTTTCTCAAAATGCAACCGTAATTTGAGTGTCACAATGACATAAGCAGTCAATAAAACAAATTGAACATGAACAATCATGGCAGTTCTATCACGCAGCAACATGTTCTGTTGAGACTGTATTTTGAACTTGGAACACTCACCATTCAGACTTTGCATTTTCTCTTCTGCTTCTTGTTCTTTTAAGAAAGACTTATAAGAAATAACTGGTTGGATTTGTCCAACCAAGAAAGACATGGAAAAGAATCTTTCTTTTCTTTCTCTTCCAAAGCAAGTCATTTCTTCTTACTGAGTTGATTTGAATAAGCCAAGACTTGCCGTCAACAAAACCATGGTTAGCGGATAAGTACGTGGTTAAGGAAAATTTCAGAAGGTGATATGGGGAAGGATAGAGAAGGAGCTCAGGTACAAATTTGGGTGAAGTATTTAATCCGAGAAAGTGAATGAATCGAGTTGCTTTCTTTGAATATGGTGATGAATGGAGGAGAAGTCGAAAGCTTTTAGAGTTAGTAATTGATCAGTAATGCTGAGTTGTTGTTGGATTTGGAATGTTGCAGCAAAGCGGACGAGTTTGTAAGAGGTTTGCGTATTGTTACAAGTTAGTTAGGATGTAGCTGTTGTCTTACATACATGTTGATCAACCTCCATTACATAAACCAACCTCAATCAAAACTCAACTATGCAAAGTTGTTAGGCTACTGTGATATTCTACTGCGTTTTGGTGATCAAGTTCCTCTTAGCGATAAGTTGTCTAAATTTACTGGCTGTTATCTAACTGGGTTGTATATGAACAAGTGAACTCAGATTTTGATTCTCTAATTCGAAGATATTTCTCGATGCAAATTGGTTTTGGCAAGATATTCGTGAATTGGTAAACCATAAAAGATGGCCAGATACAAAAAGGTTGAGCCCCGGCCGTAGGCCGGGGTGATGCCTTGTTTTCTTATAAAAGGGATTTAAAAAATAAAAGAACATAAGAATTGGATTTCTTGTTTTATTACAGCAGGAACAATTTCTTAAAAATAATATGTTGTTTTTCAATTTTCTTAGAACTAATTTGCGATGGGACGAATCAAGTGAAACTAGTTTGTAATACATAAAATGGTTCTTTATCAAATCTTTTCACATATATTAACGAAGATTAAAGTCTTCACATATAAACTGTTATTGCTATATTTAAAAAGGAATTTATATTTCCAAGATAAAATACAAGGCCACAAGGGTGTTGATAGATATTTTGTGGAAAATATCAGTTTAGAAAAATATTAAGTAAGTAAACTGTTAGAGCATAGCTCGGTTGAAATCACCAAGCGTTGGTATGTCAAGTTTGGTTGTCATATTTTAGTATGTCAAAATTCATCTAAAGTCGCTTGATTAAATACTAGAGTCAACTTCGTTTAGGTTAGACTAGAAAGTCTAAGAATATTGAGGCATACAACTATTACTCCGAAGACCTGAAGAATGTGAAGAAGTAATGAACTACAACGACGACATCATCTTTCCACTTGAGGTTAGTAATATTGACTTGAACTGTTTCATTCCCAACGTATCTTTCAAGTCGTGCTATATTGAAAACATAACTGCGAAGCTATATATACTTTACATATTGAATACCACCAAGTGTTGCGGCTCAAGGAATTTTCCAAGTCACTCAGTAGGATAGCTTACACCTGGTACAACAATCTTGCTCCCAATAGTATCTCCAATTGGGACAGGATGGTGAGCGCGTTTTATCGAAAGTATTTCTTTGTTTCTGACCAAATCATGCTTTCGGACCTTGGAAGGATGTTTCAGCGCAACAACGAGCATCCCAACTACTACATCAAGAAGTTCAGAATACAAGCCTTGGATTGTCACGACCCGAACGTGAATCAGCGAAAATTGGTAGAGTCATTTATCGAAAGTATTTCTTTGTTTCTGACCAAATCATGCTTTCGGACCTTGGAAGGATGTTTCAGCGCAACAACGAGCATCCCAACGACTACATCAAGAAGCTCATAATACAAGCCTTGGATTGTCACGACCCAAACGTGAATCAGCGAAAATTGGTAGAGTCATGTATTAACGGTATGATCTCTGTCTATTGAGCCTTACTCGAAAATTTGCACTTTCAAAGTTTTTCGGAACTTCACGAAGCGGCCAAGCGATCGGCCACCACTGCTCCAGTTTTATTAGAAAGGATGAGACACCCCATAGAATAGGATCATGGAGACGCACACGAGGATAGGTGTCTGGTCGACGAACACTACTCAGACCAACTCTCAGTTGGTATCGCCATAAAAGAAAGATCCGAGAGAGAAGTTATACCTCAGCAGGATGCCTGAACAAAACACTCCATGATTGCCTCGATAACCGCCCAATCCTTGGTACCAGCGTAAAATCAAGATATCGCAAGGATATCTCTACAACCATCAACTGTGTCACTCGGTTAATCGTATGCCTTGGAGGTCGCAATCGACAAAAACAACGAAAATCCCGGCCGAGAACTTTTCACCACCGCATGTATTGAGCGAGTTGAGTTCAATAAAGTATTAATCGACATCGAAGCAGATGTTAACATCATCACTGCCAAAGATTTGAAAGATACAGGGGCTACCAGATGCAAGGCCACCACGAGTCGAAGATTCCAACGGAAAATTAAATAACGTCTATAGCCATATTAATTCCATGGCTCTTTAACAAACTAGTGAAGCCGCACTGACCCTGAACCCTGAACCCTGACTGTTATATAAATTGCGCAACATGGCGGATTTGGATCTGAAGAAAATCATGTGCATATGAAGATTATGCGCACAAGTAAGTCATGTTCAAACTTCTTTGCAACCAGCTGTCACACAATCTGTTGAAGACCGCGGGCTTGACCCCGACGATCAATCCCGCTCCGACTCAGCAATGTGAGTAAGAAGCTCCCACCCCCTTAATATTTTATTAATCGGGTAGCAGTAACCCCTGATGGAAATAAGAAAATCTACTAAGGAAGGAAATATCTGAAGACATGTGCAAGAGTTTCAATTGCAAACCTCAATGCTCGGAATAGCCAATAGGTGCAGTATCATCGCATTGGTGTCATACCCAATTACACCACATGGAGCATCATCGTCGACAAATGCATATGAAGAATCGGAGAATCGCGTGAATCATACGGATTAAAGATTTGCATAATATCCCCTCACTGTCGAAAATCTCTCCAGCTTAAAGTAGACGAACAACCAGAGAGTCTCAACCTTGATCTTTTACTTCAAAAAGCATGTTACATAGATATCTGTACATATTCCAACCATATCGCCGGATCCATTAGTTGCCCACGAGGCCGCACATTATTCCCAAGCCGACTCGAAAATATAGCTCTAGTAACAGAATAGAAGTACGTATGACTAGGGACTGCTCAACGCATCCCATTCCTTGCAACAATCCAAGATTCATAAGGAAGTTCAAAGGATACCGCCTGGAACGAAATATTTGAAGACATGATAGCATCACATCGACAACGGAACGCCTCCCATCTGTCTACTTCACCCAACGCCTCCAGAGAGCTTTTCCCATTCGAGCATTCCGGGCATGCCATTACCACAATCAGATGAAAACAGCAACAGAAGGAGTTAATGGTAAAAGAGATGCCGAATTAAGGGTTCCTCAAGTGACGCTGTCAATTTTCCCAATCTACGAGCAAGCCCGAAATAAACAAATACTTGTAGTCGCAATACCAATCTCGGCTATATAGATTACAAGATGCTTTAGAAATTCATAAAATCGAAAATCATCGATGAGGAACGGGACGACACATCCTTCATAAGAAGTGTTTATCTATGTCTCTGATATGACATACTAAAAGGGCGTATCAAACAAATACAAGGTACAACATATATGGCTCCTTTACTGAAGTCCAGAGAGCCTAAAAAGTTGCATGGGATTGCAAGTTTCAAATGTGCAACGCATGGATGACCGGACATACAAACTCCTAATCAGGTGATTCTTTATGCATATGATATCCTTATCTGTTAGCTTCAAAAGTTGGGGTCAACCATCAAAAACCGACGTCGTATGAAAAATTTATGCTTCTGAAACGAATGATGCGCAAGTTAGGGTTTCCCTGCAGGATTAGCAAAATCATCCTTGGAGAAAACCTCATCCTCCCAATGATTCATGCAAAAGCTATACCTACGATGGAATAAGGAACGCTGCTGAGCCACGAGAAGTAAAGGAAATCACCGATCAAATTACTGAATCTGCACCTCGAATGGAGCTCCACACACGATAAAAGGGGGCGGTAATAGAAGTTGGGAATGATTAATTCTTATTCCAGGTCTCACGCATATATACATAAAGGAAATGATTCCTTATTGGACCAGGAATGGCCATCCAAAGCATGTGGGACCGGACTGGTCTTACCTTAGCTGCATAAAGATCAAACTCCACCTTACCAAGATGGCCACGGACATGGATACATCACAGCCATACGTGATATGCCCAGATTGTGTCGTTATACCGCGATAGTACAGATAAGTAACTATCCTACTTATGAATTTTGATTTTGTTTAGCGTCATCGTCACCATCTAGTGCTTACCGCGAAATACATTATTTGTTCCACGCTAACTAGAGGACTAATGTTGATGGTGAGTTTTTGACAATGACATAAACTGTAAAATTGCTCTGTTCTAATTGCAGAAATATAATAAAATCCCTGACCCGACATCAGGATTAGAGAATTTGTATCAATACGATTTGTATTCCACAAGAGAATCAATAAAGTGTATTCGATTAACGGACCCGGTCGCCTTATAACTATTTTAAAAGTGTATATGCATGCCAAATTTCAGGGCTTTCCCCAGTAGAAACCTTGTTATTTCATGCACGCCAATACATACACCTTTTATGTTGCATGAATGGCATAACATGTATTCAGAATAGGATTTGACGTCGTTCTTGAATTAACATGCTACTGAGGGTATCATATTTAGTACATAGTCATATCAGTATCGTCTCAAGTCGCAAACTCCCACGGCCGAGTTCCTTGAACATACTATAGCGGCACTGTCATACTCATATTTGTACCAGAATGGCAATAAAACTTCAAATCTAGGTTTGGCATATTGTCACAGACTCAAACCCTAGATCGTAGCCATATATGATGATCAAATCATGATCAATGGCCTAATAATTATGGCGCATTGGCTAGTCATAGTCAAGTCCATAGCATACACCGCATATCTCATGAAGCACCTCAGCCAGCTATGGCTAAGGCATGGTATAGCCATTATAGCTCACATCGCTTTTGATAAGAAAAAAATGGGCTAATGGCTCGGAAGAAATCATCTCAAAACAATTGGCTAAGTCCATAACATAATTTGGCAAAATATGGCATGTGGCGATATTCATGGCCACGCGATATTCACGGCCTTGGCAGCTTAAGACAGGGCCATAGCATATAGCCGTGCCTCATTCTTGGCCTTGGCATCTTAGGCCAAGGCCATTGCACGTAGTCGTGCGTCATTCTCGGCCTTGGAAGCTTAGGCAAAGGCCGTAGCACGTAGACATGCGATATTCACGGCCTTGGCAGCTTAGGCCAAGGCCAAAGCACGTAGTCGTGCGCCATTCTCGGCATTGGCAACTTAGTTCAAGGCCATAACACATAGCCGTGCGACATTCTCGGCCTTAGAAGCTTAGGTCAAGGCCATAGCACGTAGACGTGCGTCATTCTCGGCCTTGGCAGCCAGGGCCAAGGCCGTAGCACCTAGTCATGCGTCATTCTAAGCCTTGGAAGCCAGAGCCAAGGCCGTGGCACCTAGCCATGCGCCATTTTCGGCCTTGGTAGCCAGGGTCGAGGTCGTAGAACCTAGCCATGCACCATTTTCGGCCTTCTCAGCCAGGGCCAAGGTCGTGGCACCTAGATGTGCGCCATTTTCAGCCTTGGCAACCAGGGCCAAGACCGTGGCACCTAGATGTGCACCATTCTCGGACTTTCCATCCAGGGCCAAGGCCGTAGCACCTAGTTGTGCGCCATTCTCGGCCTTGGCATCCAGGGCCAAGGCCGTGGCACCTAGTTGTGCGCCATTCTCGGCCTTGGCCTATCCGGGGCCAAGGTCATAGCACCTAGTTGTGCGCTATTCTCGGCAGTGGCACCTAGCTGTGCGCCATTTTCGACCTTGGCAGTCTAGGATAAGGCCATGGCACGTAGTCGTGCGTCATTACCGGCCTTGGCGGCTTAGGCCAAGGCCGTGGCACCTATATGTGCGACATTCCCGTCCTTGGCCGTTTAGGCCAAGGCTGTAGCACCTAGCCGCGCGTCATTACCGGCCTTGGCATCTTAGGCCAAGGCCATGGAACCTAGGTGCGCATCATTATCGTCCTTAACATCTTAGGCAAGGCCATGGAACCATGCCATACGCCATTCTCGGCCATTACAACTTAGGCCAAAGCTATGGCCCTATGTCGTGCGCCATTCTCGGCCATCATGGTTGTGGCCAAAGCCATGGTGCACTATTTTCGGACATGACAGCCTATGTTACAACAAGGCACGATTGCGCCCTAAACATATGGCATAACAATGACTACGATTTATCCTAAGTAAGATGAGATCTACGATTCATCAAAAATACCTAATAAATATCAAAATACATCACATGGGGGGATTCTTCATTGGGTTATTGGTCTGGTGGTATACGACAACATGCGGCATGGGAACACCCCACGTGAAAAGTTAGAGTAGTGGTGACAGTTGCAAACGATTTGAGAGAGCACGCATTTGTGAGAAACTGAGTTTCCAGAAACTTCCCTAGTTTATCTCACATGATACCCATATTCTCCATCTTTCCACAACCTCACTACCTCCATTACTCACGAGATTGGCATTGTGTATTCTAAAACTAATATAAATAGGTCACTTATCCTATTCAGAAAACAGAACAAGCTTTCATATCCAAAAGCTCTGTATTCTTCATAGTTTTCAATACCCAACACACACAATTCAATACCATTGCCAATTTCTCAAACTTTTTTGCTTCCCTCACCTAAGATCAACCCATCTTCCTCTCCATCGTGACCGAAGCGGGACAGAACGGCTACTATCATGGTTTAGGCTTGTCCTGTTTGATTTTGATTTTCGAACCTATGGTGCAACTTCCAAAACTCGTTGTCGCGAAAGCATGTAAACTTGGTACATATCCATCCTCTCAGTTTTTTGTACTTGTTTAAATGTCAATAAGATATATATAAGAAAGGGGTGTTGGTTGAAGGTGCATTATGCCGAGATGTATCCTTAAGCTATAAAAGCTTGGACGGTGAAACATATTTGATGCGAAAGCATCATTATGACGTGTTACTTACTCAAGAAAGCACCATGATACGTAAGCATCATCTTTGTTTTGTCGTGAAACTAAGAATGTACCACAATGAAGCATTCCTAAGGAAAGACCAATGATGCACACTCTTACACATCATTTGTAAAGACCTTTTGGCTTATAATACTAAACTTTGCTTTGATTTGGAATTCTAACACAAGTTGGCTTTAGTTGTAACGATGTGCCTTGTAAGGCCGCCTAGCTCCCACATATGAGTGGAAACCCATAAGACCATTAGCTGCAATAGTAGGCTTGCATTCGACTACTCTGGCATTGCAATTTGATCCTCACGGTACTATGTTATGAATTGCTTGTCATGACTCGATCAAAGTAGTCGAAATCGTTCCTTGGACCTACTCGGTTGGGAGCTTGGAGCGAGGAGCAACAAGTTCGGACTTGGAAATCGCCAAAACTCGGTCTAATACTCGGAATCTATTATTAATAACTTATATATTGCTGCTCATTGGTCATGATTTTTACCTAATTAAAATGAAAAAATTTATACCATCGTGTAATTAAGTGTGTAATACTGTTATATTGAACATATTTATCATGTATTTAGAGGTTTTTCAATTTTATAACTCTCATCTGAGGGGTTACAAAAATTTTCTTTTCTAATTTTAGTGTATGCAAGGCCAACTCGGAAAAATCGTTCACTCGTTTTGCTCAAAAGTCGGTCTAAATCAGCAAAATCGGCCGCCTTAATCGCTAAAAATCAGGAATGGCTTGGAATCGGAAATCGCCTCGGTCATACAGCCTGTAGCGATTACTCGACGAGTAATCGGCCTTGGAGAGCAATTTTGACTACACTGGACTCGATCACCCTTTTCCAAACTGTGAACTTTGGTTATTTCTTAGTTCCGATAGTGGGACATGCACTTAAAATACCGTGTTGAGATATCCTTTTGTAATTCCTGAACATGTGGTATCGGATGTACGCTTAGCCTCTTAGAAGATCCAAATCGATATTCTCGGTAGTGTTGTGGACTCTTTCGAGATTCCTAGGTATGCGGTATGAGACGTTTGCTCAAAAGGTCCTAAATGACGTTCACGAAAAATTAAAGAAACTTTGTGTGATTTTTGAACATCATGGAATGAGACTTATGCTTAGGAAATCCAAGTTGGCGAAGCTTGTCCATAATAATTGAAAGATAACTATGTTTCAACGTATTTCCATAACTATTGATCTCTTTTAAACTCTACCGCAATGCCTAACTATTGATCTCTTTTTAACTCTACCGCAATGCCTAAACAGGTAAATGAATTTATTTATTTTTAATATATCCCATGTTATTCGGACAAGACTCGTCATTTCTCAATATAAAATTAACCAATTTCCAAAATTGCTAGTAAGAGTATAGTTTTATTTGGAGGTTGTATCAAATTTTATATTAAAACAAAAAGTTGTTTACCTTTGGAATGGTACACTCCCAAATAAATTAACACCCTCTATTAGCAGTCATATATTTTTAAGGTATAGAATCGGAAAAGAATTTAAACTGAATCCCACGATCTGTCCTGACGCACATAGTTACCTAGTCCCTTCCCTTAAGACCATGGTCCAAAAAAAAAGATCTAACATACTGTATGAGTCGGAACTTACGGCGGAATATAACATGTGCTTAGCGTAGCACGACTGATGCGGTTTAGGGTACCCAAAGATATGGTTTGTCTAGAACCACCGAATACGAAGCTGGTTACTTTAAAGATTTGTGGTCCTATTGTTTAACTTTATCTGGTCCAAAAATGCTGATCATTTGGGAAACCACGTTGTTCCTGTAGTGCAGTTTCTTTGAGTTTTTTTTCTTATACGGACCCAGAGGCGCAATAAGATTATCTTATACTTTTCCTAGTTGCCCCCCCTGAAGAGCAGGGTCTATATGACTTTGTGTCAGGACATATGAACTCATCTTGAATCTTGAACACCTACACTTTAGATTAGTCTGAATAAATCTGTCTTAAATCTTAATTAATGTTTTAAGATTTGTGCGTGAAAACAGCCGAGACTTCATCCTAAAGGATCTAGAAGATGAAGAACGATGCTTTGACCTAACCACTCACTTTAGACCTGATCCTGATCCTCTATATTATACTACTAATTTTTCCATAAAATACAACGATTATGACGAAATTTGTCAGAAAATATAAATCTCATTTTATTGATCTGACTAAACTAGGCACGATCTCAATTTGTACAAAATCAAATCTTAAGTAATCTTTAGTCGCAGTACACACCTTAATTAGAAAGAGAATATCTTTACAAGGAAAAGAAGTGGAAAAACGTATATGACTTTCTTTTATCAAAATTCTTGTGAGTTACGTGCCTATGTCGATGTCGAAGTCATTAGGACAAAACTCCTATCGTATCTTTTTGGCCTTCTTCTTTTGCTTTTCCACCTATCTCTTTCATTGTTTTTGAGTAATGGGAGAGTAGTAAGTTAATCGTGAACATATTTGAAGATGCAATGGAATAATCCTCTTAGTAAGTGTATTATGTTGTCATTGCTTTGGTTTGTTTAGTTTAGGTAGTGACTTTGTCAAGTGGCCAGTCTAGTATAATAGAGTATTGTATTGTGCGACGACACTTACTTTGAGTTTTGAGTTAAGGTTGTCTTTTTTAAGTATGCAACGATACGATATATAGGAATAGGAACCTAACTTTTGTAGCAAATTCCTTTTTCTCTTCCAAGACCATTAGGACCACCCACACCAAGTGGCTTTAACAAGTGAGTAGTGTTTTTGCTCTGCCTTTGTCAGACTAAGTCTTATGGGCTAGATTGGAGGTGCTAGATTAGCACTTAAGTGTTGCAATTCAAAAAAATGTGTGGCAAAAAAGTTAACACTAGTTCTCTCTCCTACCAGTTGCTAGCATGTGAAGTAGCATGCTAGATAGTTCTGTTGAATCATTCGGGCGCCGGAAAAGTACCTTTCGCGGAACGAAACAACGCTAGGAAGAATATACCAAGCATCTACGCTGAATGGTTCAGCGCCAAGTTGAAGCGCTGAATGGAAACGCGCTACACGGGGGCGCTACATAATTCAGCGCTTGACCTTTTTTTTTTACTTTTCACTCATTCAGTAATTAAATTTATATTGTTTTCATTATTTGTTTTCTCACACTCATGTTACACCACCAGATAGTTATGTTTTCATTTTTTGAATTTTGAAAAGTTTGACAATTTGTTCCAACGGTTTCAAAATCTTAAAATTTGTCAAACTAAGAAATTTTTTGATTACATTGCAAAACAATGTCACAATGTTTTTTGAAATTAAAATTCTACTTCTAAAAATTTAAAAAGTACATTAAAATTAAAATCCTACTTCTAAAAATTTAAAAAGTACATTGAAATTGAAATCCTACTCTAAATTAAAATCCTAAAGATGCATTTCGTGGACGGATTCGGTCCAAACCGATCTCAAATGATTCCAATGATGTTGTTGTTCAAACCCACGGAGCGATTTGTGACGAAAATCCCTGGAAATCTTGATCTAGTACATGCATTTTCGGATGGTTTTGGGGTGAGGAAGAAATGAAATGAGGAAGAAGAAGAAGATCGACCTTCTGTTGGGTTAGATCGATTTATACAACGCTGAATGGTGGCGCGCCGGCAATGAATAGTTCGGCGCTTTGTGAGTTATTTGGTCAAGCGCGGGATGGTTCGGCGAAAGGTTGTGTATTTGAATGGTTCAGCGCTTGGCGATGTTTTGTTTCAGCGACTAGCATGCTAGACTAGCAATCCCATAAGACTTAGGTGATTTTGCTAGCTGACGTGGACTGCTAATCTAGGTGCTAGACTAGCACCCCATAAGACTTAGTCTCAAACCCAACTAGACATGATTGATAAAGGCTGATACCGCAATTACTGGGGGCTGATACCATTCACCCGATCCAACGGTCAGGATCGCTTAAGATCTTTTTGTCATATATGAAATGGTAGCAATCCCTAGTAATTTGGTATCAGCCTATATCAATCCTGCAACTAGAGGTGATTACCTACTTTAGAATGGATTCTAGATCTTGAAACGTGAAATGGCCACTCCCGTCACAAGCCATTCATATTTCAAAAATTTATCAGTTAAATTTTTGGATAAATAGCACAATCCTATTTACACTTTATTTCGTTGTTTTTTTATGTATTTTTTTTCAAAAAGAAAAGTTCATATTAAAAGAAAAAGCCAAAGCAATACAAATACAAATTACAGAACCAACACATCACCCTCACATAGACAGCAGATTCAGATTTTCACCTTAGGTAGGGTTGGAAGACCGCGGATAATCTGATGACATATTTGAGTGGTAATTGACATGCAAAAAGTGTTTCTCGGTAAAACATGCTGAAAAATTATATGTCTAGACAAGGAGAATAAAAGATTAAAACAAAAATTATTGTATTTCTAACTTCAATTTTCTAATGTACCCATTTGAATCCAATTTGTGAGTGCAAACGGTTCACATGATTATTAACTTTAGGATACAATAAATCCCAGTAGGATATAACGTTATCGAGGTTTATACGACCTTGATTCGACCAAAAACACGCTAGAAAGAAAGTTTGGGTATACTAATAATCAAGGATTTGTGGAATTATTTACAGGTGATACGGGATACGCTCCTTAATTATTTTTGGGATATACTAATAAGCAAGCTGGGCTAATTACTTATGGGATACGTTCCTTAATTCTTTACAGGTGATGTGGGTTTTTAATGAAGACTTAAACGGATTCATGCAAAGCTGGAGATTAAACAGAGTTCCAAAAAGAACGAAAATGGTTTGACACTGTTTAAGGGTAAAAACTATTTCTGCTGGTTTTGGTAAATTTAGGTGTGTATATGAGAAAAAAATCTAAACCTAAAATAAATGCACCGCACGGGAGTACTTTAGATTCGAGAGATCAATCTGTACAATACTGACCTAAACCAAGAAATGACCGTTCCAGTCTTGCTTCGGTCACAAAGTGAAGGAGAAGGGTTGGTCATAGGGAGGGAAGCGAAGAAGGTGTTGAGACCAGAATGGTTAATTCTGAAGGTAAAACCTATTTATACAAGTCATATTGAACGCACCTTGATCTCGTAGAAAGTGGGAGTGATTGAGTAATTGAGGAGTGGTATCATGTGTAAATGCCAGAGACCACGTTCCCACCATGGAGGAAACTGGTTAGTTTACACCCATTACTTCTTACCGCCACTAACCGCCCTGCTTTCTGACACTTTCTTATAATGGGCGTGTTGCACGCCGCATGCTGTAAACCGCCAGACCAATACCCTGATCACTAGTCCAGAAGGGGCTATAAATGACGATCAAAGTATGTTATAAAACATGATTTATCACGGTTTTTATCTGTCATTCGAACCGTTATTTATTTTGTGTGACTCTTTATAAATGACGAATAAATAACGTTATTAAGTACGACGACTAAAATTTGTGATTTAAAATTACATATAGAATCTGTTATTAAGTATCACAATTATTGTATGTAACATAAAATAACGGTTGATTAATGTCATAATAACGCATGAAGTATGTCATTTTTTTGGCATGAAGTATGTCATAAAAGAATCACGGTTACGTATAGAATCGATCCAGATATTGGCATTCAGATTTTGGGGATCTGAAATCCGTTTAGAAATATATTTTGAATTATATTTTGTGTATAAGAAATTCATGCATATTAAAAAACAAAATAGACGTTAAACAAATTGACTTTATTAATTAAATGTATTAATTATTTTTAAAATAAAATAGAATATTCGAACATAAATTAGAAGACATATCCTAATAACTCCAAGTTACATACTGAAAAAAAAAAAAGTTAATCAATCTGCTGTCACCCTCGCTGTAACTTGATTGCTCTCCAACCGGAGTCACATAGGCCTTGGGCCACTTAATAAACTCACCCCTTTAAACATCCCGAAGTACAGCATCATCTCTATCGCACAACATCGCACTTGGATCGAAGTTTTCCTCAATTATTATGCAGTCGTACTGGTCAACAATCAGTAGCTTACTATCAACATATGTAGCTTACATGTACTCCAGTGTTGTTTTTCTGTCGTTCGGCATCCAAATGTGCTTTCAAAGCTTCCTCTTTCTGCTTCTCTTTCCGCAGATAGTGCTTCTCGTCCTGCAACTTAGCCTTCATAAACTCAGAAACAAGAAATTGAGATTTAGAATCACCAGCACCCATTATGCATATGTATCCCTTTAGATCAACGCCAAATATCTAGCCATATATATATGAAGCAAATTAAAATTCAGTCAAACTATTATTGCATTTTCTAGACTATTGTGTAGATGGAAAGTCACCGGCAATTCACAAGGCGACAATAACAGTATACCCATAAAGAGAAACTTCAATTATTAACATAATTTTCCAATACAGTCTAGCACTTAGGTCTTCAAGCATTCGTTATATGTTATCACGAGTTCAAGACTACTACTTTAAAAACTAATGAAACCTACATAGTGGTGCTGGCTACTTGAAGCAACGATTACTTATACTAAAACATAAAATAAGACAGATCTACAAATGCAACAGTATAACAGTATGGCAATATGATTATATAAGAGAGAGAACAATTTCCAACCAAATCAGCAAGCATTACTATAAGAAAGCAATGTAATTAGTACCACCATTCAATATGAAATTCAAGAAGTAAAAAAGATTCATGTACCAATAAATTCACCACTAACCTCAGTAACAACATTGGTGCCCAAACACTTCATGTTTCCTACACTAATTCCTACAAATCAACATAAGCCAACTAAAGTCAGTGACTATCTGATATCATTGTTACCGATAATAATATAAATAAATAGGAGAACTTACTAGTTTTGTAGCTTCCAGTGATTTAAAAGATCAGGGATTATCATCTGGGGTGACTATGTGTGTTTTCAAAAACACATCTGGCCTATATATCTCACCAGCGGGGCTTTCCTTTTCCTGTGGCAACACAGCGCATTAAATACTTGCAAATTTTATATCACAAGACAACATCTACGAAACATAGTAAAGACGAGTTTTACGAACAAGGTAAGTGCATCAAAACTCTATTAGCTGCTAAGGTAAGTAATTATCCTATAACAACATGCCTTATAATCTAACCAGCTGAATTTCTTCATCTAATATTGCACTTTAAAAACCAAATGGATTCAAACTAACAAGTGAACCTTTCATTAAATAGTGCATGGAATGAACAAGAACCAACAAACTAGTATAGACAAGGAATCTTGGCATACCAAAAACTTCTTATGCTATCCAATTAGCGAAAATAATGAAATGCCATAAGAATAATAGCTTAAAATGCAATATAGTGTTAAGAATTTACCATTTCAATCCACCTTGTAGGGACACCTTTCCTACCACCTGTATACTGAGTCTTCACTTGTTACCATTCCCTCGTAAAAAGAGTGGTTGTACTCCATCCAGTCATCTGAAACATCAACAAACATAATGAATACGCAAACAGACTTATATATCAAGCAAAGTAATCACAATAAAATAGTTCATTACAATTATATTATTGATAAATAACAATGTTGCTTGAATCCAGGATGTTAAACAAAGTTTCTAGGCACTCAAATACTGTATCATCATCATAATAATAATAATATCTCAACCACATATGTTAACTAAACGCCACAGAACATTACCAGATGCTACCCTTGCTATCGGTACTTAGGCAGCTAATAGCAAATCAAGAACACTAACTATGACAATCACAATCAAATAACCATAAACTTTCATTCAACACATCTAGAAACTCTAATCAATTGAATCCGTTTGTATCACTTTAACCTTGTTCCATAAAGTTCAGAGGATGGCAACCAATAAACTGTCACTCTATTAAATGTAAAACACTATAAGTTACTCCCAAGTACGAATAAATACATGCTCTATGCAAGAGTCCACAATGATTTAGCAAAGTTACCTAGTTCCTAAGGCCTAAACACAAAACAAACAGCAACCGAATGTAATCAATTGAATAAACTCAATGATTTCAACACATCTGCAAAATCTAATCAATTGATTTCCTAGTCTTCTCAAGCAATAACAGGAGAAGACTGCCTATGCACAAAAAACAACGCTCTAAGCAAATAAGAACAAAAATATTTATCCAAATTCAACATTTTGTCCATTAAAGAAGAGCTAGCTCAAAGAAACATGATGTCAATTCACCAAACTTTAAACCACACAACTGCAATTAACTGTGCTGATTGATGATAGAACAGCCAACATAACATCGATAAAGAAAAGATCTACTTAGACAATAGAACGATAATTCAGAAAACATATTCCTAGGCATACTGGAGGACCACCGCAAACACCAACAACCTTTCAATAATCACCACCGCGAAGGCTGAGGACAAGGTGAAGAGTCAATTCCTTATGTCTTCCAATTGCTTTCCTGCAAAAATCAACCCCGGCTAATCAGTACCCTTCAAATTCATCAACAAGACAAACAACAACTGTAACCCTAGTTCATATTCAATTAGAGAGTCTGATTTGAAACCCAGGCATCTTTTTAACCAAAAGTCATAAGATATTTAGCTCTAGACAAGCATAAGATTGTACTACTAGATGACTGCTACAGCAGTGTGAGGCCGACCAAAAAACTAACCTGACCGAAAACTACATACATAGGTTATCACTTACCATAGGCTGTCACTTTTTTTTATTATTGGTGAATTGGATTTCTATATGCGATCCTAGTACAATTAAAAGAAAAATGTATGTGCTGACATCCATGCAAAGATTTGTAAACCTGGTGCAAACACGCATTTTCCAAAACTGCTAAGTCCTATGGGCTAGATTGGCCAAAAAGTGTTGCAAATTATGAAAAAAGTGTGGGAAAAAAGTTAACACTCTTTCTGGCTACTTCTCTCTCCTAGCATTTGCTCGCAGTCGAACTATAAGCGAGATTGAAACGCTGAATAGTGCAGCGCTCAAAAAGTGACCAAAACGCTGAATGGTTCGGCGCTCACAAAAATCACAAAAATCTAACGGCTGAGATTTAAGCGCTGAATGGTTCGGCGCTCAGAAAAACGATGAATGGTTCGGTGCTCACAGATGACGTGGATGGCCAATCTAGCAGCTAGATATCTAGCCCATAAGACTTAGGAGGTTGCCCAGGCTGACGTGGATGGCCAATCTAGCCGCTAGATATCTAGCCCATAAGACTTCGCCTAATGGAAGGTGCCGATTTACCGGAGGACACAAAAATACATATGAAGATAAGCTAAAAAGTCCTTTATCTTGTATTGATCTTGGTAGGTTTCCTAATAAATCTTGAACACGGCTCACGGCAAAACACATCACAAACACTAAAGTCGAGTCTTTAGACCCATATACCTCTCGACCATTTGTTCCTACACCCAACCATGTTGCATTGGAACATTGTTTCTTAATATTGATTTGATACCCTACTATAATCCAAATGTGATACACCTTCTTTCCACGTGTTGCAAACAATGACTGCATGAGACACAGGTGTGGTAACTTTTCACAAAAGATTAAAGTAATTTATTAAGTAAAAAGAAGGAAGAAAAACATGAACACACTGTAATCCTTGCTCTCTTGTTTTCATTTTTGTCTCACTTTGTTCATGTTGGCCATCATGTAACCAATCACTCATGTAGACTAATCATATTAGCTGATTCATATTCATTAGAAAATAGTAAGATTTATAGTGCTGGAAATCACGAGTTAGAAGCAAGAACTCCCTAATTTTGGTTATTGAGTTGTGTAGTGTGAAGGATCTTGTGTTTTGAAGAATTGGTACTTTTCACTGTTTTATTTTGAAAAAATATCATACCCATTGCTTTGATTTGGTAAATGTGATTGGATTTTGATTAATCTCTTACCGTTTTCCTTATTTCTAGATTTCTCAGTCCCAATCTCAGTCTCAACCATTATTGATGGGACCAAATAGATCGATGTGAACTTTGAGTGGTTATCGAAACTATCTGTATGGTGAGGAAACGAGATCAGATTTAATCAATTAAACCAGAAGAAGAAGAAATTAGACTTTGAGAACGGTGGTAACCTTGGGCTGCTGGAACGGGTATGGTTTTAACCGGTCTCATTACTTTGTCATCTACACCCGCGATTAAACCTGGATTGACCCGAAAATATCTATTAATTTTCTGCGTACTCTGTTTTTTTCTTCTTCTTTCAGATTGGACATTCTTGAATTTAATTTATTCAGATGCATCATCTTTAGGATTTTAGCTATTCTCTGTTTTATTGTATTGAATAGATGTATAAATTTCCTTACTTGATTAGCTTGATCTATCTTGCATAGCAATTGAGAACTTTTTTTTTCCTTCTGTTTTGAATGCATATGCTAGTGAAATTGATCAATTTTGATGGATTCGATGGGTTATTTGATAAACTTTGAACCAGTAATATGTTAGTTTAATTGTAGTCGAAGGAAATTGACAATCAATTTGATTAATTTTATCAAAATTCGTCTCAATTTTGCGAAATTGGAAAAATAAGGAAGGATTTCAATTTCATAGGACATTTATCGTGACGGACAAATTACAGGGGAGTCATCGCATAGAAGGCCTCCTTAACAGTCGGCCAATTACAAAACTATATCAATCCTAACCAATTTCAGATTCAATCAAAGATAATCTAATATGAAACTCATGCATCATTTCAATCAAAAGTCTTAAGTTATTTAGCTATAGATGTGAGCTATAGATAAACATAAAAAAGATATACCTTTTGATGTTTTTGATCTCTGATAATCCCCCAAAAAACATACATATCTTAACATCTCTTAATTGATTTTAGGGCTTAACTTCATAGCTATTCCAAAACGCCAAGCGGGAATAATCCCCCAAAAGGATTTTCTTTTGATTTTCATCCCGCCCAAAAATAGTTAGGGTTCAAATTGGAAAAAAAATTGACCGAGATTATTTATGCTAGATGTTCTTCTTCCATTCCTTCTCAATATATTCTTCTTAACATCCTACGGATATGGAGAGATGCTTCCGAAATTGTAGAACAAAACTTTACTAATAAACCCTAATTTTCTGCCAAAAATTAGATTGTGGAGAAACCCTGCCTAAGATAGAGATAGATAGAAGTGAGAAGAACCGATAGAATCGAGGAGAATACTGTTTTTCAAAGACTCACGTCTTTCTTTCTTGTTTTCTTTTTTTCTTTTTTTCTTTTTGTTAGTTTTTTGTCAATAGCGTCTAGTGAAGACACGCCCCAACCCCCAAGTCAATACTTTGGTCTTTCATTTTTCACTATAGCTGACCGACACATTTTTTTATAATTTTTTGAAGAATGAAATTTATTGGACTAGCGACTACACAACCGTTTGTGATATCCCAAAATTTATCAATTACAACACTATATTGGAACAAAGTGCGAGTAGAGCGGTCTTCAATATGATAAAAATTATCATTACAATCAATAAATAAAAAGTTGTTTTGTTGAAATTATTTTTTAAAGCACAACAAAATTTTACCACCACACAAATTTAATTAAAATAAAATTACCAATTAAAGTTACATAATAATTTTTATAGGAAGTTTCCCGGCCTCGCTCATAATCCTATCGATTTTTAGTCACATGGCGTTTTCGTTAGGGGTAATTGTCGATTTCCACTAGTAATTCCGTTACCCATCTGACAATTAATATTATAGCGGATTCGCAGTGAGATGTAAATTGGCCACTTGGAAATTGCCATTGGTCAAAATAACATTATTCGTATCATTATACTGATTTTAAGTTTAAGTTTTGAATTACGAGTCACAGTCAGACCGATTTTTAGTTACATGGCATTTTTCAGTCGTTGGGATGATTGTCAAGTTTCGCACATTATTTCGTTGTCCATCTAACTAAAGTTGGAACTTCAATCTTTTGAGTTGAGGCTATTTGAATCAAAATTTATTACACAATCAAAATTCGACACTTCAATTGTAATGAACCGAAATAATATAAATATTTTTTGATTAAAATTGGATCGAGTTAGGATGAGTTTGAGTAAATTGGAGAAACTGGAACTTCATCCTTTCGAATTGAGGCTATCTGTGTCAAAATTCAGCTTCATAATCAATGTGGCTCTATATGAAAGACGTATGACGAGTATGCTGGTGGTTAACCATGCTCACCATTTTCGGAGGCATTTTGCGAAGCTGGTGGCTAGCCATTTTTGGGCACGGAATAGAAGAATATTGATGGGCGTATAAAGACTAAAATATATGACGGATTTATTTTGTAATTTAATGTTTTACCATTAAATCACACACCTACTAAATTACCACGTTTTAGAATGACAGTTTTTTTAAGTTTAATGGTGGACCCCATTATTTTAAAGTTATATGACGGAATCTATTTGTAATACTTTAATCACGTAATTATCGGTCATTTAAAAACGTCATTTATAGCCCTTTCTGGACTAGTGGATGAGCATCCCCCAGTTTGTGACATGTTTGATGTCTCGAGTGTTTTCATGGAAAACATGTAGCAGGTTGCTATGTGTGGCAAGTCAAAGTCAGGAGACTTGCCACAGGAGAATAGCATGTGATGCTATTTGGCTTGTCTTAGTTGGTCGCTCAAAACTTGCCACAGGCCTGTCAATTCTTTGGAGAATTTGGACGGTAACTCATGAGAAAGGGTCGCCATTGATTATGGCCACATTCTGTTGGCGCCTGATGGTAGCACAGTTGCGTCATTGGCACATGCAAATGGTGTAGTGGCATATAGCGGCATGTCAGTGGCATAGTGGCGCCTGCGTAGCCGTGGCATAATGGCTCCTGGCATAGCCGTGGCATAGTGGCGCCTGGCGTAGCCATGGCAGCTATTTTGGCATATTGGTGTTGGACCTAAATATGGCTCTGGCAACATTGGCCCTGTTGTTACATCAAACTTAAGGCCTTAGGAGAATTACTTGACTTAGTTGGCGTGGCAACTTTAGCTAAATTAGGGTTTGGCATATCGAAACCCTAATTAGCGCGTATGGCATGGCCGCGGCACGTTGGCGCTTTATGCAATTGGTGCCATGGCCACATTAAAGGAACTATGGCAGGCCATAATATGGGAATAACCACAGGCGCCAGGATGGCCACAGGTGATTATAGAATTGCGTTGTTTTTTTGGGTTTGGCGGGTCCCACATGGCTCGTGGCGCCAAAGTAGTGTAATTGGGTCACGACTGGAAATTAGGGTTTCGACTAATGCCACTAAGGCAAAGCCGTGTTTAGAATACCCTAATTGGAATATGTTATGGTGTTTGGTCACGAACAAGAAATGGGTTAGCACGTTGGCGCGCTATTTATGGTTTGTTGTCACGTTCGGCATGCTTCTGTGGCAAAGTGGCACGTTTGGCATGCTTGGCATGCCAATTAGCTTTTTGGCGAGGCATGGCATGTTCGGCATGTCACTAGTTTGCCGGAGCGGAATGGCACGTTTGGCATGTTTGGCATGCCAATTAGCGTATTGGCGCGACTTTGGAAAGCCAATTTGGCATTGTGACCATCTGGTGCAATTTTGCCTCTTTTAATACTGTGACAGGTTCAGAGCGACCTGATGGTCGATTAAAATAGGGGCCGGCTAAACGCGGGTGTGGCCACACTTCTGGTGTGCATGTTGCGAATTTAAAGCGACCTGATTGGTTGATGGGAAATAGGGCCGGCAAGTATGGGCCCGGCCACAACTCATGTGGGTGTGGAGGGAATAGGGGCCGGTTCGAGCAGCATGGGGTGTGGCCACTTGCAAGTGGCGCTGGCTGGCCTATGGCATGGCCACACCTCCCTTTGTTGTTGCTCCTATTCCGCGGCTCCTTTTATTCCTTGTTTTCTGATTGTGGGTAGGATTTTGCACCTACTAATCCATGGAGGATTAATTTCCTGGTTCTCCTGGGTTTAGTTTCGACAGGCGAGGTCTAATATACTGCGCAGGGCGCAAAACCCTAATTTTGTAAATTAGTTAGGGTAATATCTGAATCTTGTGAATTATCACAGAATTGATTGAATTCTATGTGTTGCCACAGAGTTCTTTAAGTTTATTGCCAGAGAGTAGTATCTTTCCGATTGAATACTTTTATGCAAGGACCTTAACCTTGATACTTGGAAATTCGTGCTACTCTGCTATGAGTGAACACAAATTGTCCTGCCATACCAATATTAAGGGTTCAGCTGGGGAACATAGCATAGAAAGCATTCAAAGAAACTTATATTAACTGAATAATACGGGCAAGGTGCCAAAATTTACAGATATCTGGGATTGTTGCTACATGCACCATTCTGGATAAATTTCATGTGAATATATTGATTTGCTCGATAAATGCGCCAGTGAAGAGGTTGAACACTCATCACTCTTACATGGCTCCGTTTCTTTGCAGAGTGACGGCACATTAAATGCGAGGTTTTACAAATTTAGCCCTGAACTAAAATCCACCACCAACAGACACTTAATACCTTTTGCAATCTGTTGGGAGTTGTGGCTAGAAAGAAACAGAAGAGTGAACGGGGGGAGGCCTAAAAATCTAAAGAACATCTGGAGTGTGTTATTAAACTTGATATATGCTTGTGGAGTTCTTCATCAGATATTTTTAGTGGTTACTCTATGAACCAAATTTTATTTCAATGGGAATAGATAATGCAGTCGTGATAGGGTTCTTTTTTTTTCTTTGATATGGGTTAGGAGTCCTTTTACTCCTATGTAAATATCTTGTACATTTTTTCCTTTTAATATATACCCTTTTCTCATCATAAAAAAAAAAGGATTTGTGGAATTACATCAAAGATAAGTTGCATTGGCATATTTGAGTCTTTTAAAATATCACAACATTCATGCAATTATGATATTAACTTAATCAACTAAGGTCGTGCAGTTTAAAAATTATTACCAGTTGTGATTATATATGCGGTCCTTTTAGCAATAAAAGATACAAAAATCTTCAACAAAAAGAAAAATAACTTTATCAACGCATCCCTAATCACGGGTTTAATATGGTAAATATTCCATATGGAGGCGACAGTGGATAGGGCATAAAGTTATTAATACCATATAGGAGGGTAAACTTGAATGGTAATATTACCTTCGAATTTAGATTTATTCAAATTTGACAGTCTGATTTAAAACACAACGTGGTGTTTGATTATGCACCCAACTGTTAGGCGATGTTTAAAACGACATATAAATCACTTAAGAAATGACTTATCGAATCAAGCTCACTTATCGTATAAATCGGAAATGCTTAATGATTTCCGCATGTATGGTTCTTTGGATTGGAGGTTGAATTGCTTTTATTACTCTAATTCAAAAAAAAAAAAAAAAAAAAAAAAAAAAAAAAAAAGAACTTGTACGCCTAAAGATTGCAAGCCACCTAGTCTTATTGGAAGTGCATTCAAAATCATTTCAAGGCGCTTGCAGAGAAAATGAAGACTGTAGTGCCAGGACTTATCTCCGATTTTCAAGGTGCTTTTATTCATGACAAGAAATTCTAAATGGGGTTCTTATTGCCAATGAATGTGTTGATAGTAGATTAAAATCCAAAAAGCCTGGTATAAGCATGGATTTGGGGACAGGTGGATTTCTTGGATAAAATGGTGTGTTACATCTTCCCATCTTCAAGTTCTTGTTAACGGTGGCTCTACTGAGAAATTCAAACCCACTAAAGGACTTAGACAGGGTGATTCACTATCGTCTTATCTTTCTTTGTTGGTGGAATTTTTGTCAAAGTTAATGAATGATGCAGTTGAGAGAAGGCAAATTCATGGTTTCAAGGTGGCTGAGATAGGAAATATGATCTCACATTTACAGTTTGCAGATGATACTCTTATCTTTATTGATGCAAACGTTGATGAGGTAACTATACTTTTTATTATATTGTCTATCTTTGAAGTTCTTGCTGGAATGAAGCCAAACAATTAGGGTGCAAAACTGAGCAACTTTCGTTAAAGTATCTTGGTATGCCCATTGGAACAAGTTACAGAAATCTTTCCATTTGAGATTATGTACTTGAGAAGATGGAAATGAAGTTTGCCTCTTGGAAGAAGAAGTTTCTAAATAAAGCATGTAGACTAGTTCGCATTAAAAGTTGTCTCTTTAGTTTGTCGGTTTATTACCTTTCCCTTTTTCATCTTCTAGTCAGCATGGAAAATAAAATGATAAGAATAATGAGAAATTTCCTTTAGGGAGCTGTAGAAGGGAAAAAAAGATATTTTTGTGGCTTGGACGAAAATTTGCTTTCCTAAAAAAATGTAGAGGTTTGGGGGTGAAGAGTCTTAGAGTTACTAATAAGGTATTACTTGCTAAATGAGTTTGGAGGTATACAAAACAAAAAGGACTGCCTTGTGAAGAAAAATAATCCAATAAAAATGTAACTCGAAGGAAAATGTTGTTATGCAGGTGGGAGATAGTACATGAGTTACTGTTACTTAAATGATTATGGATAGTAAAACATAATGTTGAGGTCTATGGAGGAATGTAACGCGGATGGTCCATGAATTGAAGAACCACATAAGTTACAAAATCATGAACGACATATGTATACGATTTTGGCAAGATGGATGGGTGACTAGTGGATGTCTAAAGGAGCTTTTTTCCTGAAGTTTATAGTGCTTGCAGAGACAAACAAGGTACTATTGCTTAAATGATTATGGATAGTATGTAATGGACGGACTTAACGCGTATAAAGTGCGCTTTGATCTCCTTAATGCAGCTTGGTAGTACGTTACTACTGATTTTCTTTTTATACAATTGTTATTCTTTTTATACAATTGTTATTCTAAAAAAATCTGTTTTTACTTATCAGAATAGGAAACATTTTTATTTTTTTTGAAAGTTAATATATTGAAGAACAATAAAACAGAAGATTACGGGAGGTATTTATCTTGTTGGTGGCCCTTATCTCATTTGTGGATACCGAGATATGAGAAACTGCCAACATGCCAACATGTTGTTTTCCTCAGATTTTGAATACATATAGTTTGAAATTAAAAAAGGGAACTCTAATTCCATACTTTGTGCAAATTAGCAAATTTTTCCCTTTTAAGAAAATAGATTAATCCCAGCATATTGTAGTACAGTCGTAAAATTGTTGGATTATGATATAAACAACCTTGAGTTCGAAACTCGTCAACACCAATTATTTACCTTTCAAAAACAAAACGCAAAAATTCACAATGTTGATTAAATTTGCTGATCTAGCCCCTCATGCTGTTTTTTTTTTTTATAAGTCGGAAAAGGCAACAAGCCTCTGTTGCAGCTGTAACAATAAAACTCAAAGAAAATGTTATAAAATAAATTTCTGGAAAGCTTAAAGAAACACTCAAATGAACGCAAACAGAGGACAGAGTCACGTGTTCACCACATTTGTCCTTAACACGATAGTTGGCCAAGACGCCTCAAGAATGAGTGATGCCTATACCCCGTGGTCAAGTCGTATCCAGGATAAAGCGCCCCGATGCAAGCACTATTAGCACTACAAAGATTGCTTGCCCACTCTTACGAACTCAACAACAATGGCACAAAGAAAAGAAATGACCACACAGAGGGAGAGAGACGAAAAGAAGAGGATAGTAGCTCTTCTGGACACAAATTGAAATGAAAGTTCCGAGTCTTTTTTATAGCAGAAAAGGAAGAGGTGCGATAAATGCAATTGATGGAGAATCAATTCCTTGCGCCATGCAAGGCAATAAGGAGTAAAACGGATAGATAACAGCTATGACATTAACTCGAATTTATGCCATTATAATATGATTTTTGGAAAGAAATCAATGTCGAAAATATGTGTCATAGTTTAAACTAGGCAATAAAGTATATTGCGCCTAGTCAGACCCACCCCCCCCATTAAGCCAAAATTTATTTTGATTGTAAAATATTTAAGGAAATAATTTAAAATCATTTTGTCAAAGTGATAGATCTTGGTTGATCCATGTCCATGGCGCAGGCACGAGCCCGAGCCCGAGACTAAGTGATAGCAAAAATATTCCCCCCCACACACACACATTAAGACAAAATTTATTTTGATTGTAAAATATTGAAGGAAATAATTTAAAATCATTTTGTCAAAGTGATAGATCTTGGTTGATCCATGTCCAAGGGGCAGGCATGAGCCCGAGCCATAAGACTAAGTGGTAACAAAAATATTTCGTGCCCCCCCCATTAAGACAAAATTCATTTTGTTTGTAAAATATTTAAGGAAATAATTTAAAATCATTTTGTCAAAGTGATAGATCTTGGTTGATCCATGTCCACGGTGCAGGCACGAACCCGAGCCATAAGACTAAGTGATAGCAAAAATATTTCGTCCCACCCGTTCCACCCACAATATGGGACCGAAGGTTCTAATTCATTCACTCATAAGAAAATGAGTAAGTGCTCTTAGACCCAAAGGTCCTAAGTTCAATTCTTACCAAGACCATAAAACCAAAATAATTAACTCATTTTCTCAAACAGCCTCAATCAACGACTTTAACAATCTTGGGGTTAGCTACCGGGCTACGGCTATGCCTCTTGTTAATCTTGTCCGAGTAGATTAGTTCTTAATCAGGAAAAACCTACAAAAGAAATTCTTTTACAAAAATGGTCCGGTATTTGAAAATAAGTTGGCGTGGGAAAACGGTGAAAGCGATAGACACCCTACATTGTTTCTCACCTCCTTTCCCTATATATCACCCGTGGTATCACATTTTCAACTCTCTCTAGAATCTAGTCTCTGTCTAGATATCTACCTCCGTGCCATGATGTTTTCCCATGGGTTTCATCAAGTCCAGATTCCACTTTTCCGCTGCCATACGTTTCTCGTCAAGTAATACTCGTGCCATATATAGCCCATAGGTACTCCGAAATCCCAGAAAAAATAACTCCAAAATATTATGGCATCCACGTGCTTTCTCCCTTCCCAACCTTCGCATTTGGCAAAAGCTCCTCCTACGTGCCTGACATGCAAGCAAATATTTTATCCCTTCATTTTTTTCCAATTTATTATAGCAGATCTCAAAGTTTCTCCACGGTTCTCAAAAGAAAATCAAACCTTAAAAGCATGTGACGACACGTGTCACCTGACACCAATAAGTTAAGCGGACCCAAGATAGTACTAGTAACCGAAATAACGAAAATACCCTTCATTTCTAAAACAATTGCCTTGAGATTTACAGGTAAGGTGGTGCAGGCTTGGCTGAGTCATAGATCCCCGATATCCGCTCAACCTATTTTAACATCTCATTCTCATCCGAAAAATTAAAATCTCAAAATATCATCTCATATCTCTCTGAACGATATATCGTAGTAGGAAAATAAGTGCGGGTAGATAACATCGAATACTGTGTACTCTAGGCAGATAAGATAAGAGACAACCAATATCAACCACTCCTTCAATATCCCAACCATCACGATATATCATCACAGTATTATCTCACGATATATTAAAGATTCCAACCTCGAGAACCGTGATATGAAACAAGAAAAAGCCACTTGTAGAGAGCACCTTGGGTGTGGCACCACGTCTTTAATTTTAACCTTTTCTTTTATTTGCTGTCTCTCTCTATTTTTTAACCTTTTCCTTTAATTTCCTTCTTTTGTTCGGCACCTCTTTCTCTCACGCCCTCCCTCTCTCTCTTCATTTAATAATTCTCTCCTCTCCCACTTTGGTTTTGACCGGTACTTCATATCTTCCACCCACTATATATAATCCCATTCCCTCCCTATTCTCTTTCATCAAACACTCCTTTGCTCTTTAATCTTCCTTGAAAAATCTAAGGCACCTCTCTTTTTCTCTTTGCTCCAAGTCCAGTTTCTTTCTTATTTCTAAATTTCTAATGGCAGAAACAACAATCGCTAGTGCACCAAAAAGGTCAAGAGAAGAAACCCAAAACCAAGAAGTAGAAGAAATGAAGAGACAGAAGACTTCTGCTTCTTCTGAATCTTCTTCATCAACATGTTCTCCTTCGTATAACCAGATACTTTCTATCCTTGAGACTGAAGGTGAAGAAGAAGAAGAACTTGTTGAAGACATTTCTTCATTGATAACTAGTCTTCAACAGGAAATATCCACATCTGATGATTTACCTACTAAAGAAAGTTCTACCACGACTCCACTCTCTGATAATGACTCAAACAAAGATGGTTTTGAGGATTTATCATCATCATCATCATCTGCTTCTTCTAATGAAGATGAAGAAGATAAAGAAAGGGTTATAAGACACCTTCTAGAAGCTTCTGATGATGAACTTGGTATTCCTCAAATGGGATTAGATTTTGAATTTGAAGAAGATGAAGTTAGGAGTAATTATGGTGAGGTTGGATTGTTCAATTTGGGTGGTTATGATTCAGGTTTGTGGGAATTTGAAGATGAAACTGCTAATTACTATACATTGTTGCAGTCTGAACTTTTCATGTAACCCAAAACTCCTCCACTAAAAGGGTGGGGAAAGACAGAAATTTCTAATTAGGGTCTAAAAGTGAAAAATAGGAAAATATTAGGGAGTTTGTAAGGAAAGATACTTTCAAGGGGTTTCATTTTTTTGATAATGATACCGTTGAATGGAAATGGATCTGGTGTGTGGTTTTTGTAATTATTCAGAACTCCCTGGACTTTGTTAGTTTAAACAAAAATGGCAAAAGTAAATCTTCAGTCATTTTCTTTTAAATCCCTTGCTAACTCTTTGTTTCTTAGAAGGAGATGATTTTATTTATATATTTCATTTACCCCCCTCAACTTTTTGTATTTGGAACGGTTTCTTTTTCTTGTCTGTTTAATACAGTACGATAATACCCCTGGCAAAAGTAAATCTTCAGTCATTTTCTTTTAAATCCCTTGCTAACTTTTTGTTTCTTAGAAGGAGATGATTTTATTTATATATTTCATTTACCCCCTCAACTTTTTGTATTTGGAACGGTTTCTTTTTCTTGTCTGTTTAATACAGTACGATAATACCCCTGGCCCTAACATACGCTCAATATACATACTCTACTACTGCTGATATCTGTCAAATCATGCTTCCCTGTTCCCTCAAGTAATTTACTGACCCATACAGAAACTTTGTCGACCATTCAAATCAGATCTGATATCCCATGTGTTTTTTTTGTTTCCTTGAGCAATTTTTAAATCATAATATACATCAGCCGTTGGATTAAGAATGTATGGGCAACATGAGATATGGAGGAGTACAGAAAAGATATTTGACAATGACTAAAAGTGAAATCTCAGTAGGGTCAATCTGAAATTATTGCAACGGTAATTTACAGATTTTGTAAAATAGTTTAGTGGATTTTCCTGGGGAGCATGAGATTAAAATAAGAATAACTTTATGGTGGGGACCTAATAAAGGATGTGTTCGTTTCAACGAGGACTAATCTATAAGGGAACATTCCGTCCCTCCACTATATCCCATTAACATATCTTCTTCGCCCACTAATCCGAACGGCTCTTGCTTAAGAGCCTTGTCGTGGACCTCGTGTCGTGGTTATTCAAAAACTTTAGCCGTTGTGTTTGTTTTCTGTGGTCGTAGGTCCCTTCCCATTTAAAGCATGATTTTTCTTACTCCCCGTCCCAAATGCATAAAAACCAGGTTATAACCCCACGTCACTATAAAGGTGGGACTAGCTGTGGCTGCTCTGCGCTCCAAGCGCAAAACCAGATTTCGTTGTTGAGTAATACTCTCTCCGTCTCTAAAAAGATAGACAGGGAGTAGTATTTTGCGCTTTACCTGTGATCAATCTACCCCTTCTATCCTCTTATGTGGATGCCAAGGCTGTGAAAATTAGCATAGGAGTTGGTCTCTCTTGGATAAGAAACGCGAGATTCTAAATTTTGACCAAAAATATGCGAGTCAAGAGAATGACCGACGAAGATGCCTAAACGGCAACCTCAAACCTACAGACAAAAGTAATACACAACTCCACAAAAATTCTTGAATTACTTTATCTTCCAAGTGTAATGGCCGGTTGAATGCTCGGATATTGATGAGAAAGGGACCTCTTATCTCCCTTTTACACTCACAAATCAAAGGCCGTGGCGTACCCGTTAGGTCTTAGCTTTCTCTATTCAAATTTCAAACTAATTGTAACTCGGGGGTAATTTCATTAGACCACAACACCAACCATTCTAACAAATTAGCTCACCTTTGATTACTCTACTGTTTCCTCTGATAGGTATCTCTAGGTCCCTCACGTAGCTTCAACCTCCACTACATGTCAAAAGATAAAATGTCTACTTTTGGGCAAATACCCATACGAATTCGCAAAATAATTGATCAACATTTCTTACTAGAAACCGTATATGAACCCCAAAAGGCAAAATATGATTTTGACATTATTAATGGGGATAGAGGAAGAATCCTAGGGTCCATATCCAACTCAGGTCATAATTGTAAGATTCCACGATGATCAATCAAGTAAAGAGTCTAACCATGTCGCAATAGTTGACATCATTATCACTAGACCCCCACCTCCTTATACAAAACCCCACTAACAACTCGTTCTTTTCTTTGTTTGATGTCGATTTGGAATGTATGGTTTGTAATCAGGTAAAGTATGGCAGCCAACTTCCATTCATTTTACATTTTCCAACTCATTAAAGAGAACAAAGAAAAATCATCAGTACCACCTTGAATGTATACTTTCAAATTCAGCCATTAAACTGGAATTTGAAAATTAATACTAAAACCATATTGACTTAAAGATGCCAACGGATGCTAAAAAATTTTGAATTGAAATTTCGCAACTGAAATGTCAAATATTATTTGAAAAAAATATCAATCAGAAACGAATTCAAATACAAAAATATATGTGAAGCCAATTTACAAAATTTTATGTACAAATATATAATTATATTTATAATAGTTAACATTCTGAGTCTAAAAATTGCACTTTTTTTTTTATCTGAAAAGAATTGGTTCTGGTTAATATTGTTTGAGCTATCATGTTTGGATAGTCAATTGTTCCTTGAAAATGCTAACCAAACACTTCTTTAAGAATGAACTTTATCTTTTTAAAAAAAAGATGTTGGCGAATTTCGAATTCAGGTCGATGATATCATTGCCAAATAATTTTACCGCTGTATTATAGGGACGTCGGCTAAAAAAAAAAAAGGAAAAAAAAGAATGGCACATTTGTCTGCTCTTTTGTGCTTAAAATACCTTATCTCTACACGTTATATCCGAAGGATAATGAAATAGATCCTATCTAAACATTCTGTTTAATTAGATTTATGTAAAGCCCACTGTTTCAAATAACCAACCAAAAGCACTCAAAGGACGCATTAAATCAAGACATTTGCAAAGATTTTATAATTCCATAATCCTGAAAACCAAATTTAAGTTCCATACCACACCCATTTTATTTGTAGATGGTGACATGCACATCGAGCAAACCAATACCGCAAAACAGAAAACCAACTAATAGTTGTCTTATCTTTGTCAAATAACGTCTGCGTCACTAAAGTGTTAACATGCATATTTCTTGTTTTGACGGGAGTGTCATGGGACCATTTATAATTGCAAGTGGGCAAATGAAATAAAGAAATGAAAACGGAGAGGAGGGTACTACGAATGAGGCTAACAGGTCGGGCTAGCATCTTTATGTCCACGTCTGTCCTTAAAAGGGTATTCTCACTCATTCCTTCTTTAATGCGGTGCAGTATTTGGTTGGTCAAGTATCTATCTATCTAGCCTAGAATTCTAGATAAGCAAGGAGATTTTTTAGAGACAAAGAAATCAATTCATCAATTGCTCGTGAACTTCATTCATAGTGTGACCCTACACTACCTTCATTGCTGTGGAATAACTAATAAGTGTTTTGCACGCCAGTGTTATCCTCGCGTGGCTGTTGAAAATCCTTGTTAAGTTGCGTTTAAGGCTGCTGCATGGGGAGAATCTTCACCACGTGACAGCGGAACTTTCCCGTAAAATTTGGTAACCCATTCGACTTTGTGGGATGATTAAAGAGGAGGATCCACGGACATTCTTAAATGTACACTATTATACATAATTTGCGTCATTTTCGCCGCAAAACCCAAATGACAATAAATTTGAATATAACATTTTGATGATAGTTCCTTTACTATGACTCTACATTTCTACCAAAAATGGGCACAATTCGAGATATTAAACCTCACCATCCACGGATATTAATTTCAACCGTTAACTTTTAACGGCTGGTATTCAAAGGGTAGATGGTGGCATTATACGTCTCGGATTGTGATCATTTTTGGTAGGAACGTAGAGTCTTATAAGAGAAATGTATCATCAAAATGTTAGATTTAAATTCATTATCGTTTGGGTTTTGCGGCGAAAATGACGCAAATCATGCATGATAGTGTTCATCTAAGGCCGGTTCCTATGGGTGTGGCAAACTTGAGACTTTGCCATTTTTGCACCCACTATAGAATTTGGAGCTGGCCTGGCTAAGTGGCAAATTTGCCACTTAGCCAGGCCAGGTCAAGTTTCCACCGAGCGGCGAGACTCGACCGCTCGGTCAAGACTACACCGTTCGGTGTTATGTACACCGCTAGCGGCTCTCATAAGACCGGTCGGTCTAGTTTACACTGCTAAGTAGAATCTGATCCAACGGCCATAAATATTCCCCCCCTATAAATACCACATTCCTCTACCATTTTAACTCACACCTTCTTCATATTTTCTTAGATTTTCCAATGGCTCAAAACATGTCTATGGCTCAATTCATAGAAGAGCAACATGCGGCCGAAAATCAAAGAGTTGCACTTCGAGCTAGTGTGCAAAATGAAACAAGAAGAGCAAATAGTTGGAGAGTTGCACATCAGCGCAATTTTAGCACGTTAGAAGATGAATGCATCTGCAGGAATTATGTTTTCTTCACTAATCATCTAATCGTTGATGGCGCATAACGGCTAATTCCGTTTTGGGGACGCGTTTTACTGAAATTTGAAGAAGAAACAACGAACCTCAACAATCGTGATTCGATGGTGTTGAGTGCTCGGTTCTCCATAATTTCCAAGAATGTTAACAAGTATATTGGTATGATAAGGGAAGAGGCTCGAAACATGAGAAGTGGTGAAACCCTGCTGGAGATTGATCAAAGATGTCGTGCAAAGTGGCTCCGTGACAACGGAGAGAAGTTCTGATATGCAAGTTGTTATGAAATCTTAAAAGTGTTGCCCCAGTTTAATCTAGCTTATCAATTTTAAGTTCTCAATTTTAACTTATGTAGAAAACTTTAAATGAAGATTATTATTTATCAAACAAAAGTGCAATTACATTAACGATTTAAACAAACCACGATTCATATTAACGATTAACACTCTATTAAACTAACGATTACCAAATATATGATCCCCTAAGCCTGTTTGATCTAGTGAAAACTCATTATTTAGACTCTGAGATGGTGGTTGAGTAGCATCAGATGATTCATAACCTTGAAATGGTAAGACCCTTTGGAGGTGCTTGAAATCGGTGAAATCTTTGAACTTCTTTGGGGGTATAAATTACGGATTGCCTAAATGCATCCATATTTACGCCACCACCAGGAGTAATTACCATACCTTGGGGCATGCAACCAACAGGAGACTGGAAATCCGTCTCCACGTTTGTTGTTGTTGTTGGTAGCTGAGTCTCTTCCACCATAGTTGGAGTGTGATGACGACTTCTACGACCTCCACGACTTCCACTTGCACGACTTCCACTTCCACAACTTCTTGCATTGCTTTCACCTGGCATTTGAGAACTCGACCCTAACGGAGTCTCAGGCAATTCATAACTCATACTCTCCCTCAAAGCCTGCATCTGTCTCAAGTGAAAATCGCGGAATCGATTGGTAAAAAGCGCAAAATTGTTCAACTCGTTCTGATACTCTTCTTGTGATGCCACCACACTATAGTATGGATAGCTCTGCTGCATAGCTTCACTAGTAAGTGGAACTGTAACATATCTCCACTTGGTGATAAAGTCTGGACTTCCCAAGATAATGGAGGCATATTTGACTTCATTTGACTGCTAGGGTACATATATGCTTCGCCCGTCGGTGGTGGGGGTTGGGATGGAAGATCTGTAAGTGGAAAATTTCCTATTGCTGGAAAGTCAACACTACCTAAGTTTTGTGGATGAACAACAATATTTAGCTTGCATACCTTTTGAAACCAACTGAAGTAATCATAGTCATCTTCTGGTTCTTGGATCAAATCATCAGCTTCTTCCCTAGGTTGTCCATTATTTATCAACTTTATCCAATCATCATATGAAATTATTGAAGTTGGAAGCGGGTTGATTGCTTTTACCTTTCTTCCTTGTAGCTGAAACAGATGTATTTCTCCGTAGTACCAAATACCCTGACTACTAACTGGACTGTAAAACACAAGTCGCCTAAGGCTTAACTGAAGCATGGCTTGTGCCGCTGGTTCATGGAACTCATTAATTACTGTATACGGCACTGGCATAATGTTGATACTAGTTCTGCACACTTGTTGCATCCATTGCATAGCAGCAACATTTTGACCATCATTAATCTGACCAATCCAATTATCAGCTTTGTAGTTGTACACGACTGGAAAAATTAATCGTTTATCGTGAAGATAAGGTTCGCCGAACTTAAAGTAAGTATACCACCAATACTGAAAAATAACATTGACGAAAATTGATGTGTTAGTACATTCACCACTAGTTTGACAACTCGGTACTAAATCTAATAAATAGTTCTTACCTCCAATACGACCCAAAATCCATTTAAGCTATCTGTCTTCTTAGTTGAGCAATCACCGAGACATATGTATAGCTCAACTAAAATTGCAGAACCCCAATCATAATTTGGCGCTTTATTTAAATCTTCTAAAGATTCCAGAAAACCAATTAATGACACTGAGCTACCATTGAGGGAAAAAACTTGGCCTAACATCCATAATACAAAAATACGTTCAAGCTCGGGATAATCTTCAGCTCTGTTTATCCCCTTGGCATGGTAATGGCTCAAAAAAACCTTCAACCCAGACACTCTTAATCCAAATGAGTTTAACTGTCTGGATTCTGGCTTTCCTTCAGTATCATTTGAGTACAAGGGGAGTAATTGTTTCCATCTTCCTTCTGATATCCACTTTAATTGGTTAAATTGTACTATTTCAGTCAACGTATACAAATCTAACGGTGTGAACCCTAAAAACAACATGGTCATCAAATTAAAGTTTGTATGTGGAACTAATATTTGTATCAAACAAAAAAATTGAATCTCTAAAAATTAAAATTTGTTTCTGGACTAAAAATTAAACTATTGAATGGAAAAATAGAACTTACCACACTCGAAATCCTTGAAAAAGAACGTATTTGAAGTGTTCCACCAACGTTCACAAATAACTCGCACAATTTGAGTCATGTGGTTTTTGCCCTTCATGAAATATAAACGCTGCCAAGGAAATCTTCTAAAGGATTCTTGAACAGGTTCGGGGAGTAACCCAAACACTTCGGTTAGCTCAGACCACCCACCTCTTACTTTAGGTAACAAAACTCGCTCGGATGGTTACTTAAATGGGTAGATGTTGCACCAGGTCCAACCAGTTGCCTAACATTAGCGAACTCTTGCTTCTTATCCTGAACCCATACGATATCACTATCTACAACAGTTTTTCCCTTTTCTTTCCTGTTTTTTTTCCTTTGTCTATTTGTTTTGGAACTACTCATTTTTAATCGCTCTTGTCTGCTCTCTAGAGAAGGGAAGAATTTTTTTTTGTGAATGAAAACTGAAGGGTAGAGCACCGACCGTGGACGATCGAGTTTACACCGCTAGCGGTGTAAACTAGACCGGGCTATCGAAAAAAGACCGCTAGCAGTGTAGTCTCGACCGCTCGGTGGAGACTCGATCGCTTATCTTATCTCCCATAGTGGCACGACCTGTTTGTCAGGACACCTGGCATGAAAAATAGATGGGTTAGCCACACCCCATAGGAACCGGCCTAAGAGTGTCCATGGATCCTCCCTCATGATTAAATTCGAAAATTCAAGACTATACCATTATATTAGAAATCTTTTTTGGACCTTTTGAACCAGATCTGAGCAAGAATTCTTTTTTCTTTCAAAGTTTTTGGTAGTAGGTAATGAATAAGACGTTTTTACATCGTTCTGGTGTCTTTTGACATATTTATTCGCCGTTTTGTGGCGATTTTTCTTCGTCGTTGTGGTGCGAGTTCTTCAAATTTTAATGGCTGGTTCGTGGCTTGTTTTTCCCGATTCAAATACATCGACGGTTCATCACTACATCGCTTGAAATCAACATCCGTGTTTGTGTGGATCGACAAATTCATGGGCAAATTACTCCTTTGTTTTAGGAGCATATCTTATCGAAGAAGACTACAATCTGATTAAATGGTCGGAAATCATTTCCGGATATACCATCATCTCTCCCATATACATAAAAAGAAATTGGATATCTTTGCAGTTTATTGCTCTTTCTCTTCGCGATCTACTTGTAATTGATGTCTTTATTTGTATTAGGGTCTTTATTATCTTATTTTTTGATATTTTTGTTATTTTTGCAAACGAACATTTAATCACTGTTTTGATTTGAATGAATTGAAATATGTTGATTGTCTAAAAAAAATAAAAAAATAAAAACTTTTTTTTTTTTTTGGAGTAAACTATAAGGAAGAAGACAAAGAAATAGAGAAGGAGAAGGATTCTATTGAGATGAATTATCTAGTTACATGGATACAATATTATAAATATACATGGGAAAGGGAAAATCAAAAGACTTCTGTTTTGGACCGTGCACCCATTGGCATGGGCCCTTTAACACTCCCCCTTGTGCGGTTCAATAACAAAACAAAACTTTATAAACTTTATACATAGTGCTTCACATATAGTTCTTCAAATGTCGTCCTATCCTTGATGACTTGTGCCGAAATCAATTGCCTCATTAAACTTTGACAAGGAAAAACCCAGTGGGAGAAAACCTTGGTACAACTCTTCACATGTAGTACTTCACATGTTGTCTCGTATTTTACATATAGTTCATCACATGTAATAAGGTCTTTAAGACCGACGAGTCTAAGTTAATTGCCTCGTTAAAACTTCGTCAAGAAAAACCCAGAGGGACAAAACCTGAACTAAAGAAAAAGAGTACAATATTAAGTAAACTTAGAACATAGTTGGATGTGTATACGTTGCCTCATTAAAACCTTGACAAGGAAAACCCAGTAGGATAAAAACTTGACAAAGGGAAAATAGTACAACGTGACAAATGCAAGTAAAGGTGATCCGTTGTAGATGATCACTTGGCTCCGTCGAAGTTGACTAGTTGCTTCACAACTCCTAAGGAAGAAAATCCTTATAGGAAAGACAATAGTCTTAGCTGGGTAATTACATTCCCGGTGTTTGTTGTTGTCTTATTAAAAACCTTCTAGAGTAACAAAACCTATGGGAAAAAAGTAACCTCGGTGAAGGAAAATAGTTCAACACACCATTAGATGCTCCCCCGATGTCGGACAATTTTCATTAGTCTAATGCGGTCAAAAGGAGTTTATCACACTTGTACCTTGGTGACTTGAAAGCTTATAATACTATGTTGTTGATTCTGGAAGTTACGTTGCTTAACAGACTATCGCGTTTAATTTCTTTGATTAAGATATTTTCAGTAATATCAACGCGATCTTTATGTCTTCAACGTTCAATATACTTGATGTTTTAGTGTTGTCTCGCTAAAAACCTTGTCGAGTAACAAAACCCTTTGGGAAAAACTATTATCGATCGAAGGGAAAAAGAGTACAACACATCTTCAATTTCGAAGTAAAATATGTCGACATCATATCCTTGGATCCTCCCCCTGATGTCGGCATCACCCCATGATTACTTTCAGAGTTATTCCAGACAGTTCCTTTTGTCATGTACTTTTCGAAAACTAAATATCGGTAATGACTTAGAAAACGTCTACCATATCTCCCCCTAATTACTTTCGTTGGAGAAGAGATTATTGTTCCTTCATAATCAACAACTTTTGGATTGCAGTTCCTTTAGCATTCCTTTTTATGTCTTTGCAGGATAAAACAAACTCATGTCAATGGTCACTTTTAAGTACATGATTACATTCATTGTATCATTCCAATGACGTTGCGTTAGCGCGGAGCTATATCTAGCTAACAAGTTCCCTGAGGATGTAAAATTTAATCGAGTACATTATTATACTAAGTACAACAATGCGTCTATTGTACTTAGATATGGGAATTTCATCTCCCAACACATCTTCGTCATATTCCTTTGGACGAAATGGTTACTTACTTACATTTGAACCTCGACTAATCATGGAAGTGCTATCAGGATGCATGTCTTTGTTAAATTGCACGACAACTTTAGACATATGCAAGCGGTGGAATAATATACCACAAGCTCGGTATTCGATCGAGCTTTCCCTAGATTTTTCATCTCAAATTCGGATTTTAAATAGCTTTTAAGGTCTGCGATTACATCAAGAGTACACATCATTTACGTACTATCAACATAAATAGCTACAATTCCAAATCAGGGACTTTCTTATGAATATGCAAGGAAAAATAACTTACTTGTCTATCCCATCCAAATCAAATAGCCACTTATACGGGTATACCACATCCGTCTGATTGCTTGAATTTATAAGTGAGCGTTCTATCTAACTGTAAACGCATTCTGTGGTTTAGAGTCATTTGATTTGGGCAACAAAAGTCTATCAAGTACTTTTGTAAATATCTTCTATCTCTTGATTCTTTCAGAGATACGTAACAACCACATACATATGCTGCATTTCAAGTCCTTTTGAAATTACCAAGTTAACTAAGTAGCGGAACTCTATAACATTCATTACAAGAGAACAATTCCAGGGCTTTGTGAGAAAACCTCACGCCACAAGGCGAGTCTTTGTACTTTAAGACTACTTTCTTCTCATTATACTTTATGACAAATTAATTATATATGTCCAATAGGCTTTACACTTGGTTGGTTAGCACTACCACACTAAATACCTGTATATTTGTCAAATAACCAAGTTCTACCTGGATTGTATAGGCCAAATATGCTCTTCGTTGAAATTAAGCAACAAGGAGCTTGGTTCGATCTCATCTTGCTTTATTTCCTTAAGTAAGTGTATAAAAAAATTAATCATCAATATGCTCGCATGATCTTTCCATTGACTCGTGCGCATTCTCATAATCCACTTGGGATGTCATTGTTCTCTGGAATCATTAAACTTCGGAGCGTCCTCGGTTTGATTCATTGACATATTCAGAGACAATCTTATGAGATGATTTCTGATGATATAAATAAGTTGTGCCTTACTCACCTGCTTCCTTTCTAGGTGAGGATTGATCGAACCAAGTGGTCTCTCCAACTTCATTTATGGAGCCACGGCCTCAACGACACTTCCACTGAGTGTAGTTGCAACACCTTAGTCTATGCCTATGGTGTATATCCCTTATTGAGGATTTGTAACTTTGCAGGTAGGTTTGCAGCTGGTATGTGTGATCTCATCACTTTAGCAACATCAGTGTACATTCTGAAAATCGAATATTCTTTATCACTTCACATTTACATTTGTGGAGTACAAGAATCAATATGAGACACAGTGGGAACACACCACGACAAACCTGTCATTCCCTTAGAAAATACTTTTTCTTATCTCCCCCTAACGACGGGAAGACTGTCTCATTAAAGCGATAACCCGCAAATCTAGCGGTAAGAGATTTCCTGCCAAAATTTTTAAAATGCGGATAATTGTTGGGAACTCATTTCCAACATAACTACTTAACAATTTTGAAGACCCATCATAGTACGATGTGGAGTCGTAATGGCACATATACAGTGCAACCCAAAATGCGTAAGAACACGAATGTCAGTCATAAATCCAGTTACCAACTGGTACGCAGAAGAGGTTCACTAATATTGGGTTCTAAAACGAATTAAGTAAAGATGCGTGTAATATTGCATATCCCAAAGTAATAAAAGGTAGGTTGGTTCGCATAACCTATTCCTTAGACACCATTTGTAACCTTTGATGGTAGCCTCTCCGAGACCATTGGGTATAAGATTCTCTACATTGATCCTATTAAACATGCAATATTCATCAAGTTCTTTTGATATAAATTCTCTAGCATTAACAAGGTTGGTGAGCCTTTTCACTTTTCATTGTGTAATATGTGCTAGGATTTTTACAAAAAAATAAACGCATCGTTTGTTGTGAGCAATAACCGATTCATTGCGTCGAATCATCCACCAGAGCCATAAATCACCTGAATGGTCCGCATTCTGCATGGATATATGTTCACTAACAACACTTTATTTCTTTGAAGAATGAGTTATTTACCATTTGCATCTAAGTAAAACAGTGCGGTCTCAATCATGTTTTGCTAAAGAAAGACTTTGTGAGATGAGTGATGTGCTTTGTTACTCTAAAGCATAATGGGGAGAGGTAGTGCAAATCTAGTAACTTTAGAAATCTTTGATTGTGATAGATGCAGTAACTTCGCATTCTATTAGTTCATTGTCTTGTACACTCAAATGAAGTGATGCCGTGTTAGTACTTTAAAAGCGGAACATTGTGTCACAACCAATGTGCCTAATGGTTATGTCAAAGTCTTTATGAATCAATCCCAATCAGTTCATTGTTGGGGTTAATATGAATTCAGTAATTCAAGTTCCAGTGATTTACAATTCATTAGATTTGACACATTACTTTTCTAAGGATATGCTTCATTCCACATTCATTAGAAATAGTTTATAGATGCAATCAACTTCATTCTCACTGTAAGTTTACAAAAAGGTAGGTATAGTTCATGCATGAAAACCCTTTGGTGTGATTAGCCCTTAGTACATACAAAGCTTAGACATTGAGTCTTGAGAGATTTAATAAGTGGTGTGACCTTATTACGTAACAAAAGTCAGATTCAACTCAATTACTTTAGAATGAATATATGTTACGTTTCATCCAAATATATCTCAAGTGCTTTAGAGAATTTATGTCTCATGGGAATGATGTACTTTTCATTCCATAAGTGCATACATTGGATCTAGTTCAATTAAATAGTCAATTGGCAGGACAAAGTTCGTCTTATCATTAAAGTTGATGTCTAAAGTATGACCTCCTTTAGAAATTGGTTGCTACTATGATACACAAATTACATTGTTTGTACCAATACCAGTAAGAAGATTCATTCCCAACTCTTTGGTGAGATCTAGAATTACATCTTAGCTTCATCCCTTTTTACATGCTTTATATGAGTCGGTATGTCTAACCTCATTACTTGGGGTTCTTTCCATTTTCAATTTTGCTATATTTAGCTTAATTTGAGAAATTTCTTTATCTCGACAGGCCAAGAGAATCTCACTATACATGTCAACCACTTAATTTAGGTTGAATAGATTACTCAAGATAGTTCT
>JAJJWW010018390.1:0-24299 GCA_023531295.1 Papaver armeniacum
CTAAGAAATGCTTTTTGCAAACCGTGGCTATAAAGTTCATGAACCGATTCGAGTGAATCAAACCGTTTTTGCTTCGATTGTGTCTTGTGTAGTTACATAAGATCTATGCAATTGAACAACTCTCTAACTAGTTCATTTGAGTCATTTGAACTAGTTATGGTGAAGAAGAATATGGTTGATATGAGAGTGATCATATGGCTAACTATTTGGTTGACTATTGTTGAACCAACAAGTGTTAATATTTAGTGCAGTTGCCATAAACCCAAAATTGAACATATCATTTGTGTGTAACAAGCTCGGGTTTTTCATCTAACGGTGAATAATGAATGCTTTGTTATCAAGCTAACATTGATTGCAAACCCCGATTTGAAAGACTATATAAGGAGAACTCTAGCAGAATCGGGAAACCTAATCCCCACACTTTACGTGTGATACTAGTTTGCTAAGCTAGAGTCGATTCTCCTTTAACCTTTGGTTTTCTTCTTCTAAAACCAGGTTTGACTTAAATACTTCATTGGGATTGTGAAGCTAGACCGATACTACTTTTCTTGTAGTTGTGTGATCTTATCTTGTTGTTTTTATCATACGAGTACAATTGAAATAATTGGCTTGAGATTTATATCACTGATAGGAAATATAGTAAAGATATCACAAACACTTCGTCTCATCGTTTGTGATTCCGCAATATTTTTTTTCGCTGCGTCGATTAAGATTATTGTGAGGTGATCAATAATACTAGGTTGTTCTTCGGGAATATAAGTCCCAGGGTTATTGATTAGTTCATGTTCACCTTGATTTATCAAAAGATTGTAACAAAACTCATAGGTTTATTCGTGGGAGCCCAGTTTATCTATTATGTAGACTTTTCTCTGTGCGATACGATTTGTTTATTAAAGTCTTCGACTTTGGTCGTAGCAACTCTTAGTTGTGGGTGAGATCGGCTAAGGGAATCAAGTACGTAGCATCCTCGCTGGATCGGGCGTAGGAGCATAATTGTACTCTTGGATCAGTGTGAGATTGATTGGGGTTCAAACTACAAGCCGCACCAAGTTAATTTGGTGTAGGCTAGAGTCCCAGACGGGGCTTAATACAAAGGTGTGTTCAATATGGACTAGGTCCCGGGTTTTTTCGCATTTGTGGTTTCTCGTTAACAAAATTCCTGTTGTCTATGTTATTTCTATTCTACATTATATTTGTTTATATAATTGAAATATCACAGGTTGTGTGTTGTTCAATCAATTAGAATATCCGACCTTTTGGGTTGTTGATTTAAATTGATTGACACTTGGATATTGGTCTTTGGTACCATCCAAGTTATCTTTCTTGATAAAGACTGTGAGATTTCTATTTGCTTCGAGTAAAGATCAAATCGAGATTGAGATATAAACTCTTTGATATACTTTTTTTATAGATTGAGTCCGACCTGTCTAGTTGATTCTCTAGAAAGTATATTGGAGTTTGTCCACAGCGTATCGTTAAGCGAAATATTGGGTGTGGTTGTTAGACCCCGCTTTTATAATTGGTATCAGAGAAGGCAAACACGTTTAAGACCTTATAAGTCTGTGTTTGTAGCGATCTGACTCTATGGACAGAGGTGCTATATCTATTAACGTACCACCAGTCTTCGATGGCTCTAATTACGACTTATGATGGAAAATTGCTCTACGAGCTTTTCTTCAAGCGCATGATTTTCAATCATGGGTTCATGTTGTTAATGTCTATGATCCTCCCGTCGTGGAAGTTGGTGATGTAAACGTTCCCAAGAATATTGGCGAATACACCCCTGCTGAGGTACTTTACGTGCAGCAAAATTCGACTCGGTTTTGAATGCCATCATACATGCCATTACCCTAAATCTTCAAAGACCATGTGACAAAGCGCACTAAGTCGCAATGAAGCTTGGATATCTTAGAAACCGTTTTGAAGGTAATACCAAGTGAAAAGGATGCTAGGCTTCAAAACCTTAATTCCGAGTGGGGAAAACCTTCGTAGGCAGATGAAAGAAACATTTGATGAGTTTAATCACAAAGTGTCCGAAATTGTTAATGCATCTTTTGCATTGGGTAAGCACTATTCTGAAAAGGACATTGTGATGAAAATTTCGTATCACGCCATCTAGATACGATTCTAAGAAGCATGTTATCTTTGAGGGAAATAACCTTGATAATCTCTCCATAAATACGCTGGTTAGGAAGCTTAAGATCTTTGATCATGAACATTCATTCAAGACTACGGATATTTGCGTTCAAAGCACTAAAGGACATTAAATTACTTGATAAAAGTAAAAAAAGTGTATATCTCTCGAAGATGATCACTCCTAGACGATTCATCGATGAAGATCTTGACAACCGTCCCGATGATCACAAGCAAGGTTTAGGGATCTTCACAAGAGAAGTAAACGGTTCTCCCGAGATAATCCTATACCTCACCAAACCTCATAATCGTGTTCTTCCAAAAATGAGATATTGATGAAACCGATGACGAGGATATGCCTTGCTTTAAGTGTAAAGGGATTTGGTCATTTTGCAAACGAGTGCCCAAATCAGAAAATACACCGGGAACAAAGGTCTTGCTGCAACTCTTGATGAAATGTCCCGACAACTATGATTCTAACGAAGACGAGAAATTAAGTGTTGCACTTGGTGAAAATATTGATTTTGATAATCAGAAAATACATACATCAATCTTTATATTCTTTCGTAAGAAAACCCAACTAACCGGAAGAAAAAGTTGACCCATTCTTTTAGAAACGCTTGTAATGTTTCACAGTTCCACTACGTGTCTAATGCGTGCACATCTTTGATGCCCGAATATCATCCAAGATTGGGCGTGCTCGTTTTGTTCTCAAAAGGATCATGAACTATCAAGTGTTACAAGTACAAACACCACTTGGGGCACGTCAACAGCAAACTTCAACGAAGAGCAAATCGATTAGCACACACGCTAAAATCGCCGTAAAACTGCTGAGGTATTGTAAGATTTTTGTCTTTGTTAAAATTTAGTTTCCAAGGATAGACTAAGACCATTAGAGAAGAAAAGTATGGTCACTTCGTTTTGATAGACAGAGGGTCCGTAGGATTCCTCACAAGAGGAAAATGGTGGACAAATTGTTGCCGTAACGCGATTTAATTGTGTTTGTTTGATGAAAATCTTGTCTCATGTGCCCGATCAAAGAGACAATGATTTTGTACCTCTGTGCTTTAGGAAAAGTTTTTTTTTCTTTTTTTTTTTCTTAGTTTTGATTTTGTGTCTCAGCAAACAAAAAGAAAGGGTACTATCGACAATTCTACTCTTCATAGGGATGAGTGGTGGTGTACGAACCACGTTAAAGGTTTCAAAACCCTACTTTCTTTTTCCTTCTTTTGAAACTCCTTATCACCTGGACTCTTTTCGAGAATATGATTTCCTCTCACAAACCCATACACCTATGGATGCTCTAAGTGCTCTGTCTTCTGATGGAAAGGATGTAAATATGATTGTCAAGCCATCAATAATGAAGGAAAACGAAAAATCTCCATTAACTCCAACATTGAAAAGAAAAGGAAGGAATATGAGGAAGCCAAGAGCTGAACCTTCAAACTCTCAGAAGTTTGTTGATGTTCTTGAAGTGTTGAAAGAGATGCGAAAGGAGATTCAACAAATAAAGGTTTTTGTGTTTAAGACTCATGAGATTCAGAAGGCCCTGGTTCGACATCATCATCCAAGAAGGTTTATTGATATAAAATCCTACCTTAATGAACCTTATGTCCCAATGGTTGTTGACGACAAGGAGTTTGGGGATGATAAAGAATTCTTCAAAGGTCTTAACATCTAGTAAATCTTTTATTTTTATGTTTTTGTTAGAAGAATAATTAGAGTTTTGAATAGCCATTATTGTGATTACACATAGCTATGTCCAACGTTTTCATCTTCATGTTTTTAGATTTATCGTTTAAATTCTAAACTTGTTTCGGGAAGATGATTTTGCAAAGTATTAATCTTTTATGATTTTATATAATGCAATTGTTTATGGGATATGTGTGTTTGAGTCCGTAAACTATGATTGTCCCATATCTTGTCAAAAGTAAAGTCTTTCGTAAGTCGATATTCTTATTCTTATATTGATAAAGGAATGAATGGACTTTTGACAAATACAAAAGTTAAGCCTATATTGTCAATTATTGATGGAAGATAGGTTAATTTTTTTTTCAAGGATTATGTTTATTGTATGTCATGGTGCAAATTGTGATGGAAAATATAATGAATTCTTGTGTATTCCACAGTAATTGATCTTCCCTGATCCATATTTTGTGTACACCGGAGGCTCCGTAATGTTTCTTATGTTGAAACACTAAAACAATCAAAGTTGATTATTTTCATGGTTAGCTTTGTTGTTGTTCCATAAGGTACTTTATGTCGAGGACATTGAACTAAATTAATCATTTTTTTTGGTTATTTAGTTATGACTCCGTAAGTTTTCTTATGTTTGAGCACTTTTGATTTGGGTTGGTTATTTTCATGATTAACTTAGTCATTTACATAGATTCTCTTATGTGAGTATGGCCAATTAAATTGATTATTTTTTGTGATTAGTTTGGTTGTGTATTTGATGAATTAATCATGGGTCTCTGTGGTTAATTTAATTGAGTATTTTGGATTCAAATTCATACTTGTATGTGAATTGTTATATCCAAAGAAATCCTTCTTTTCCTTCGAAATTAAGGTCGCTCTTGTTGTTCTTTCGGGAATGACATATTATGGGGGAGAGTTCTTTTTGAACTTGCGCTTTGTGGGGAGTGCTGCTGTGGAATATTATAGGGGTTATCTTGTATCTTTAAACTCCTTGATGCATGCATTTAGATTGACTTTATGATTTTCATCTAAATAAGATGATGTGTGTTTCTTTCTTTTGGTCATGAAATGTCTCTTTCGAAATTTCATTAGGATCCTGATCTTTTGTACCTTTGCCAATTTTATTGACAAAAAGGGGGAGAATTAATATGTAGTTCACACTACATATACATATGGTTTTCTGATCATTATGTACTGGGGAGTGGTTTCCATGTGAGATGGAGTATTGACTAAGGGAAGTGATACATATCATCATAGTATCGTTGTTGAAGTTGTGATACAATTGAACTTTGATGTTGTGTAATGATACTATGACACTGTATAACAATGATTGAGAACTCTTGTTTTCTTATTGTTATAGCTACGGATTTTCAACAACGATAATGCTAAACTTACAACCTTTGGGATCATTGGAGTACTTGGAAGTGACAAAGATTTGAGTAATGTTCAAGATTAGACATGTGGAATAGAGCTACAAAAGTTAATTTATTTATTTTTTGTATTTTATATGTATTAATAGTTTTTCCACTCAAAATTGACAAATGGGAGATTGTTAGAGCATTGCTCTAGCCGAACTCGCATGCGTTGCTATCTCAAGCATGTTTGTCAATGTTAGTGATCAAAACTATAAGTCTTGATTTCTAGCCTATGTAGCTAAAGGTCTCGAACTAAGATAGAAAGTGTAGTTGAGCTCAAGAACTCCATAGCAATCATCATACAAGACGAAGGACTACTCGAGAACCCAATGGAACTTCATCGACTAAAAGGTATGTGGAGACTTGAACTTATCCTGTCACTCAAAAGTCTACTTACTCTATCTCCTACTCTTGAGACAAAAGTCGTTAGACGTATATACTTTCATTATACATTTTCTATTTCGAGCCGAGTTTAACTCGCCTATCTATTTCTCGAAATATGTGTTGGTAAGCTTTCGCTTAAAACGAATTCATCTTTACCTAGTGACGAAAGTCATGTTATGCTTCAATCACTTTGGAAATTGCTCGACGAAAAATGGTCTCGTGGGAATAACTGTTATATAACGCTCTCGAGAATGTTTCAATGATTGAAATGAGAGTTTAGATTACATAACCACTGGTAGGATATAAGCATTGTTGTGGAAACACATATATGTATAAGTCCTTATTCCTTGAACCAAAGTTTGCGAACTTTGTTCATCAAGAGTAATGGAAGTGGCGCAAGCCAAGTCCGCGAACCGGCGGAAGTTCTCACCCGAGAATTTCGCCGGAGTTTGTGTACTCCTTCCATGAGGTTAAGTCCGTGAACCCGGCCCGTGAACTTGAGTAGGTTATATCTAAAACCGATTGTTCTTGAACTAATGTTTATTTAAACTAAGGTATGCTTTTCCAAACCGTGGCTATAAAGTTCATGAACCGATTCGAGTGAATCAAACCGTTTTTGATTCGATTGTGTTTTGTGTAGTTACATAAGCAATTGAACAACTCTCTAACTAGTTCATTTGAGTCATTTGAACTAGTTATGGTGAAGAAGAATATGGTTGATATGAGAGTGATCATATGGCTAACCATTTGGTTGACTATTGTTAAACTAACAAATGTTAATGTTTGGGTATGGGTATGGTTCATAAACCCAAAATTAAACATCTCATTTGTGTGTAACAAGCTAAGTTTTCGATCCGACGGTTGAGAAATATTAGCTTGAATCTAACTAAGTTTTCATCTAACGGTGAATATTGAATGCTTTGTTACTAAGCTAACATTGATTGCAAACCCTGATTTGAAAAACTATATAAGGGAGAACTCTAGCAACTAGGAAACCTAATCCCCACACTTTACGTGTGATACTAGTTTGTTAATTTAGATTCGATTCTCCTTTAACCTTTGGTTTTCTTCTTATAAAACCAGGTTAACGACTTAAAGACTTCATGGGATTGTGAATCCACATCGATACTACTTTTCAGTAGTTGTGTGATCTCGATCTGTTGTTTCTATCGTACGAGTACAATTGAAATAATTGGCTTGAGATTTATATCTACGATGGGCAAGATAGAAAAGAAAACACAAACACTTCGTATCATTGTTTGTGATTCCGCAATATCTTTTTTCGCTGCGTCGATTAAAATTATTGTGAGGTGATCAATAATACTAGGCTGTTCTTCGGGAATATAAGTCTGGGTTATTGATTGGTTCCTGTTCACCTTGATTTATCAAAAGACGGAACAAAAGTAATAGGTTTATTCGTGGGGGGCGGATTTATCTATTTTGTAGACTTTTCTGTGTGATACAGATTTGTTTATTAAAGTATTCGACTTTGGATCGTAGCAACTCTTAGTTGTGGGTGAGATCAGCTAAGGGAATCAAGTATGTAGCATCCTGGATGGGATCGATGCGTAGAGCATAACTGTACCTTGGATCGAGTGCGAGATTGATTGGGGTTCAACTACACCATACCGGTTAATTTGGAGTGAAAGCTAGAGTCCCAGCGCTAATACGTTGTATGTTCAATCTGCATTTGGTCCCCTGGTTTTACGCATTTGCGGTTTCCTCGTTAACAAAATTTCCGTGTCTGTGTTATTTTATTCCGTATTATATTTGTTTATATAATTGAAATATCACAAAGGCGTTGTTCAATCAATTAGAATATCCGACCTTTGGGTTGTTGATTTAAATTGATTGACATTTGAATATTTGTATTTGCAAAGCATCCAAGTTATCTTTCTTGATAAAGACTTTCATGATTTCTATTTGCTTGAGTAAAGATCAAATCGAGAGATTGAGATATAAACTCTTTGATATACTTTTTATCTAGATTGAGTCTGAATGTCTAGTTTATTCTCTAGAAAGTATATTGGAGTTTGTCCATACAGATTGCTAAGCGAAATATTTGGCGTGGTTGTTAGACCCCCCGCTTTTTTACGTTCAACACGTGCTTGCGTGGGGAGAGGAAGGATGGGGATTGATACTTTTTGTTACGTGTATTAATCGGACGTGTTTGCATCGAAATAAGAAATATCCTTGCATAGACAATTGTTTTATGTTGTTTACTCTATGTGTTCTTGAGAGAATAGTAGAGCCAATAACCACATCTACCACCGACACTCCACCACCTCTCTTCTTCTCCCTTTTTTCTGTTTTTTCCTTCTTCTTTTTTCTGGTTTGTTTTCATTGTAAAAGCTTAATTGTTCGTCTCTCACCATGATTTAGACTAAAAAAGATGAGGATTGAAATCGTCGCTTCCTATTACTATCCTTCTTTTTCTTCCTTAATTAGATTTGTAATTTGCTGAGATCTAATTCCTTTTTTTTTTTGTTAATTTTGCAGGCACAAAAAGTATTTCAAAAAGTAATAGTAGATCAAGATTGAGAAGAAATCAAAGGCTTATTGATCTAATTGTAACAAATATTTAAATCAATTAAAGAAGATAAAAAATATTATGTTTTTTGTTGAAAGATTTATTTCTTTCTTCCCCCTCTGTTAGTTTAAATTCTGAACCTGGGTTTTTGTTTTGAATCATATGTGAATGAGTGAAGAAGATTAAAAAAAAAGGTTTTCTTTTAGATTTTTCAGGAAAGAACGAAGGATACTGGGTCGATCCTTTTATATGGTGTTGGGTCGTACGATTCACATTCAGAACGTCCGGGTCACCCGTTTTTTTAAAAAGAAAATGGTTTTCAGAAAAATTGCTGGGTCAATGATGAACCAACCCAAAAAAGTGATTGGGTCACGGGTTCACTGGGTCGACTCTTTTGGCCCGGTCCGATTTGAATACATGTGTAATACTCCTTGATTACCCATTGGAGATAGCATCCAGACTGCCTTAGCCTATTCACATTTAAAAAACAAATACTGAACTGATTATATGTTTAATCATCTACAATATAAAGCACAGTTTGTTTCTGAGTGGTGGCCAGGATTTATTCTGGGCAAAGATAAATCTATGGCTGTGGTTGATCTCTGTAATTAACTTTTTGTATTTATAATTGCTGAGGTTAACTGTTAGGGGCATCAAAAGAAAGGTCCACGACTCCACGGTCGTGATTCCTCCTTCATGTTCACATTAAACGCTCTATGAGGATTTGGGTTTCAATTCACTGCAAAAGAAAATAATGCCTCTTCTCCTTCTTCCATTTTCCTTCGTTTCTGTGTCGCTCCTGAAACTCTAACCATGATGACCGAACGATTAAATTGTTAGTTCTAAAATGATTTTAAATCCACAACATTCCCCCTAAGAGGTACGTTTTCTTTCCCCAATTCCTTTTGTATTTTCCTTTAATATTCATATTACAATCTGGGTTTTTAGTTAGGTCCATTGATAGTTATATGTAATTAAGGTGATTTTCAATTCTTCAGTTTTTGATCATTTCAAAGAGGCTAGAGGAATTAATTTTCCACTTGTGTTTAAATTCTTTCTTGGTATTTCTCATTTCACGACAATTTTTTCTTCTCTGCAAATTCAAGTTTGAGATTATGTTTATATTCGATTTTAGGGATTCTTATCCGAAGTTAATACCCTACTAGTTAAGCTCTAAAAATCAAAGCTTAAGTCAAAACCTCAATTAGATAATTCCGATCGTTTGTTCTTGATGCATGTTTGATGTTTGATTTGCTGTTTGTTTCTCCCCATCTTATGAATAGTTAATGTTTCTAGCCTTCTTATTTATTGTAGATTTGAAATTTGAGGGACCAGTGTTGAAATTTGAACTTTCAATTCAATAAGCCATGCACCGCGGAACTGTTCGCATCCGAAAGTCCTAAAACCAAGACTCATGTTACACTAATAAGAATTTAACAATTTGAATACCATTAATTTATAGGAAAGTATTTTTGTATAGGGAAGACGCAACCTTTTTGCCGCTTTTGTTCTCGGTTATGTGGGTTCCGATCGTGATGGATGGGTGCAGCTTCAATGATTTTATCCTTAAGATCATGTTTTGAATTCTAATAAGAATTTAACAATTTGAATACCATTAATTTCTTAGAGTGATTAGGATTTGTCCTCCCACGTTTACTCAATTTCACGTTTTGAAGGAAAAAAATAACGAATAAACCTTTTGCTTTCTAACTGACCTCTCCGATTCCAATGTGTCCGGGATTTCATTAGAGGTTGATCGTTCAGCTGAATCATTTGTTCTTCCGTAGGTAGTTTGTAGTTTCATTTTAGGGTTTGTCAATCACATATTCCATGTAAAAAATCTTGAGAATCCTCCAAGACAATAGAAGATCTTCAGGTATCTTCCGGTGATTATAGTTTATAAGCTAGGTGTTTTTTTTTTTTTTTTTTTAACTTTGTTCATGTCTTTCGATACGGAATTTTGTTTATCCGATGCCATATCATTAGGGGTAATTCTTTCTCATGGATTATTTATCTTTTTTGATCGTATTTGCTAGATCAATTTAATTTTTTTAGCCATTGATCAAAGCTGCAATAATCTTTATATACATATGTTTTTTGGTTTGGGAATTATTCGCGGTTAAATCGAAGGCTGTTGATTATGGACTTTTGATAAACTATAGCTTTAAGTGAGTTTTCCTTTCTGAATTTATTGTTGTTGTTTTTTTCTTTTTCCAAAAACAAAAATCTTGAATTCTATGCATGGTTGTGTACGATTACTACATTCGTGAAAACTCATCCCGATATGGGAATGCCTGGATTATGAGGAATATTATTGTGTACATTATAGACCGCCTTGGTCTCTAATCGGGAATCCACTTCTCCTGTTAGTATTCAAGTCTGTTTAGGTATTATAGACTCCAAACTTAGTGTGTGTTGTTTTATCTCGATTTGCATTTTTCATTTTGTTTCTCATTTGGTTATATATTTTGAGAAATCAAGCAATTGCAGAAGAGTATACTTTAGGTACTCTAAATGGTTTAGTGAAGAACAAGACTGACCATTGGGTATAGTAAACCACCTCTACAAGCAAACTCTCGCCATTAGTTGTTAGTTTATTGCCCGTCTATTTGTTTCAACATAAAGAATCTAACACACTTTTTGAACCTACTTTCCCCATACTTTTACTTTGGCAAGGTATCTTGACGATGTGAACCCCGTTAGAGGATCCCCGATAATGCTTGGCTTAATGGAGAACTTTTGCGTGTTGATGGTCAAGAAGTTATAGCACATCTAGAAGTAAGGTATGTTAGTTAGCCTTACTTCACAAAAGAATACCTAATTTGACCGTATTTTTCATTCGAAAGCAAATTGATTCATCAAAATTTATATGAAATTTCTATCTCGTACGTAGTTTAGTTACATCAAGAAAAGTCATAATAGTACATGGACTTTGTATAGTTCTGCGTAACCATTATCAATATTGATGCTAAGTATAATTTTTGGTTTTTTAATGGGATTTTAGTCTATTTTGATCTCTTCCTATCTTCTTATTTTGACTACATTTGGGAGTTTCTGCATTTACCAAATTACACTTCGATTTTTCATTTTCTTTGTGTACGTACCTCTACGCTTCGATTTTATGCTTTTATCAATGAGCCGCATCAAAGAATTAAAAATAAGTGGTATCCTTTTTAATTAATTAAAAGGTTAAATTGAATCTTTAGGAAATGGTACTGATTTAGAGAGGAAACTTGAATGTTAGATAGTGTAGGAATGGGATGAATGAGAATAACAAAGGGAATTTAATGGTGTCTACGTAAAATAATCCATTTATGGGTCCAAGAGTAGGGAATTGTTATGTGAAAGAATGTGAACTGTTTGTGGATACATCCAAGGGAAGGATCAGACTGTGGATTGATCACATTCGTTACGAATATTACAAACATAAAACAATGACTGTTAGTAATATATGATATATTTCAAGTCCTTGATTAAGAGAGTTGCCACCCCCAATAAATTTGAGTCACTACTGTCACATGCTTGACAATGAATATTTGTCTCACTGTAGTTTCACCATTCATATCAACTCATGTATATCGTTTGCAAATGTTTTTGCTAACAATTTTTTATCTATTTTTCTAAAAAATCTATAATAAGGAGATTAGTAATCTTTAAACATCTCTCGCTTTTTTTGTGTTAACAATGTTATTATGCAAACATGTCTAAACATAGCTCAACTATGTAAAAGTGTATTCACTACCTGCTGTAGTTTTTACTTACACGCGTTTCACCATTAAATTAATTCACACACTAAAATAGAACCTGAATTGATCTTGAATTGTTCTTAAGTGGTGGTTATCTTCGACTTCCCGTGGATATATGGTTTGCGCAATAATGTTTTAGTTGTTGATTTTTGAGATTCGTTATTCTTTGATGTTGTTTACATAAGTTGTTGATGATTTAAACAATATGGTAACCTCTCGCCATGAATTGCCATTCCTTCTAACTTTTATAAGGAAAATATCGGCTCAACTTATCGTGTGACGTGCGTTTTGTAGGCTTACGGTGGGTCTAGCACCGGGGACTCTCGCCATATTGTTGTTACTACCGCTACCACTTGGCCGGGCACAAGATCCTCGAGAGAGAGCTCCTATTACCACTTGCATCGGCTACAAGTAACTGGCGATAGGCTCATACTATCACTACCACCGACGGCAAAACTACCTCGAAAACCTTTCTATGCACATAATGGACACCATATTTATGACTGGATATTGCGAACCTTGGGAATCGAATCACAAAGCTCGGACACAACGGGCATGCGTCATGTGGTTATGTTCCCACTTAATTTGCATGTATGCGACTAATAGTAAAAAATGAATCTTTCTAAAAGTTTGATAGAGATGACAAAAGAATGTAAGCAATATTGAATATTGAAAGTAAATTGTATATAGTCAGGACTCTTTAGATTTTCCTTTAACCATGAACTATGTGGTCTATTTTGTCAATTATGATCCATGTTTTTTGACGAAGGGAATTGTATTCGCTTTATATTTGACGTATGTGGAACAAATTGTTCGGGAAAGGTAGCCTTTACTCTCTCCAGTCATAGAAAATTTTTGAATTACCTCCATGCAAGCTTAAATTCACTAGACCAGTTCAAAGAAATTCTTGATTCTTTGATCTATATATTTTTCTTAAAATTTTGATAGATACTGTAGTTCACAGAAATCTTGAATTTGAAACTTTGCTCATTTGATCTAACTTCTTTGTCGAAAATTTGAATTTGTTCTCAGATTTCGATTAGGATAGCGCTGTTAAATGGTTTTGACGTGGTTGACAACATGTTGTACAGATTATGAACTAGGAGAAGACCAAACAACAAGGTCTTAAATCGTAGTGTAATCCCGTGCCGTTACGGCACGGGTTAAGCCCTAGTCAAGAGTATAAAGCACAGTTTGGCTAAGTTAGCCTATGTAAGTGGTGGTTGAGATTAGCTCTCCTAATACATAAATCTATGATTGTAATTTCTCCCATGAACTATATAAAATAAGTGATTAATATAATAAATGCCTAACTAATTAGTGTTCACACTAATTGATGATAATAAATAATTTATTAATTCCTCATAATAATGTCTTTTCACTAATTGCTCATAATAAATGATTTATTGATTTTTTTTTCACTATAAATTTTTCCTTAATTAAATTAATAAATTTGTATTTCCATTAATAAATGATTTTAGATTAAGGATCTAAAATTTAAAATTGAAGATTTTGAGTAAGAAAATGTTAAGTATTTGTGGTTGAGCATGGTGTTAGTAGTGTTGTGAACTTTCTTGAATGGTTTTAATTATTGTATCCGTTGCACTTGTTTGTTTTTCATGCACTCTATTATTTTTTGAACTTCCTACTGGGCTGTGGTTGCTCACCCCTTTTCTTCCCTTTCCACATAAAACGATGAAAGACTACCTGACAAGAAATTAATATATATTACAGAGATTTGAGTATAGCGTTTTAAATTTAATCGAAGCTTTATTTTGTTTTAATTTGATATTTTTGATTTTGTAATTATTATTTGAAAGTTTTCTAATTTTAAAAGTAAGATTAAGTTTCATTTAGTAAATTTAATTGAGCTTGATTTATTAATTTTATTTATTGAAATCTTTTAAAACGAAAAATCTGGCCCTACACGAGTGGCGGTCCGGAAATTTGGACTTCCTAGTTGGATCGTACCTGACCCACAAGGTCGAATCTGTGTTTGCTAGAAGTCCGAAAATCCGGGCTGTCACACGCCACCACAACAAAATCACCTGATGCCACTGTTGCCACCCCCCGCAGCTGGGCGTGCTTTTAATTTTTAATTACAAACGTCATGTATAAAGCTTAGATTGAACAACCTTAAGTCTTCAATTAATTTTTTCTATTTTTTGTTATTGTTATATTCTCTTTTATATTAAAATCTAATACATTTTATTTTAATACTAAAACCCATAATTTGGCTAACTTTGCAAGTGTTAGTGGTGGTCCATATTTATCCTAGGTAAAGATAAATCAATGGCCATGGTTTTCCAGACCACGCCCATTTTCTGCACGTGTGCATTAGGTTTTAGGGAGATGGATGAGTCTCCGTGGGTGCTCAATCATTTTGTACAGTACCCAAAATCCTTTATCCTAGAAATCTTGATACCCTAGCTTTACTGTAGCAAAGTTGCCTTCGCTCCCTGCAACACCAACTTCAACCATATCTTCCTGGAATACTAGAATTATTTGTGTTGAAGATGAGATTGTGACCGATAATGATCCACCTCGCAAGAAATCCTTCTTTCAGAAGATGCCCGAAGGTTTCTCGGAATTTACCACTGCCTAAGATTAAGCATTATGAAGCCTTGCACCAAATAAAACATTACCTAATAATTATATATCATGTTTCTTTGTATGTCTGTATTATTTATATTTTTTTTGGTGTGTTTCCCTTTCTGCATTTTATTCTTGTGTGTTTACTTTACACTACACCAAATTCCCGGATTCGTAACGTCTTATGGGCTGTTACGAATTTCCCGTTACAAATGGCCGTTACAAAAGATTCGTAACAGAGCTAATCTGTTAAGAAAATTTTTTAGGCGTGCCAGTCACACGCTTGGTCACACCAGGGTGGTAACACCTTTAGAATGTGCGCGTGCCATTCACACCAAGGTTTCATCTGCACCGTTTATGCCTAAACTAATATCTTTACCCTTCACTTTATTCTCGAGATGCGTCACAATCATAAAATTTCTATCTAACCCTAAGTTATATCTTTCATTTCCTTCTTCTTTGGTCGAAAATCTCAAACCAGAGAGGCGAAAAAGAGATCCTCTTTACCTTCTCAGTTTCTTCCATCGATCTCTCGATCGAACCTCTTTCTCTTCTCTTCTTTTCCGTTTTATCTCCTCCTTCTCTTTTATTAATATATAATTGTCCTGTACAAAGCGAGATAGAGAATGTAGAAATTAGGGTTTTAATCTCTATTTTATGGCTAATCTAAAATCGATGGCGTGCCAGATGAATTGACATCTAGGGTTTGGTGATTGGGTTTTGTCTGAATTAGGTTTTGAGATATTGGTGACGAGTTGTCCTGAAGAATTGACATCTAGGGTTTGGCAATTTAGATGCAGTGAGATTGCGGGTTCTTGGTGCTGGTGTTGGAGAAGGTTTGAACAAGAAATTGCAGATGAATGAGTTGTGCTGATAAAGAAAGAATGGAGTCACAAAGTGTGTGAATTATTGATAGTATTGGTGGTTTTGTTCATTGAGAAACTACAAAGAAGACTAGATGAATGTATTAGGTTTACAGGAAAATGGTGAGATGGAGTTGATGGGTACTACAAATGGATTGCTTACATGGGTTTCTGTGTTGATTGTATGCAAGGGAATGAGATTGATGGTGATTTGTCCTGAGAAGAAAGTAGAATGGTGTTAGGTGTTGCAATGGGTTGCTTATGGATAATGCCTCGAATGTCAGTTTACGATGGTGTTCTTAGCAATTTAAATCGTTCAGTTGAATCGAATGAGGGTTTGCTTTTAGTAGTAAATTCGCTAACAATTGGGTTTGTTGTTTTGTTTGTATTATGCATATTGGGTATTTTGATTGTCTTTGAAATTGATGTTAGGGTATAGAAATCCTCAAAACTAGATAAATTTTTATATCTACTTTGAAATTAATGAATTTTCCATCTGTCTAACATAATCAGAACCACGGCCCGGTGCCATAATCACGGACCTATTTAATAATGACTATGAGAGTCGTAATCTTGTTTCTGCTTGGTATACTACCTGATCGGTGGTATGCAAAACATTGTTGGTGTTTAAGATTGATAGAAGATATTATTTTTGTTCCAGATTTCATTTTGTCATGTTGTCCCTCGAAGATATTACATTATTTTTGTCAAGATGTCATCTCACGAATGTGTGACTACATGATAGAAGCACTAATTTATCTCGATAGATAGCATCTGAAGAATTTCATATAATTTGTTGATCTATGAGATTTACTTTGTTATTGTGCCTTTAATTTCATTTACTTGAATGAATCTTTATTTACTTTTTAGATTGGGGTGTTCTTTATGTGGTAATGGATATTGCTATTTCGGTTTCTTTACATTTTCATCTACAATATCTCGCCATTTATTCCTTGAAAGGTGAGGGCGGGGCGATTTTACTGCAGTGGTTTCGACATCATTATTTTTGGGCTTGTTCATGTTGGTGTATGCACATGAATAACTTTTTTACTTGGTATCACATTATAATCATATTTCTACTCTGAAACCCTATTGTCAGTTTCTTATCAGTTTTTTGTTTTGCCTGGCAGGGGATTTATCTAAGCTCCCTGACGTATCTGTTGAACTTGTGTGCAACACAATCTAAGGTTAAATCTAATTTATAATTATTTATTTGACCAAAAACAGAACCCTCTATTGATCTTCATAAGAAATCTTTGTGCGATTAAATTGTATTTTTTGTTGGACCAGATACCAAAAAGTCATCAGTGGCTGCTATTGAAGGGCTTGCACTTGGAGGTGGTTTAGAATTGACAATGGTGAGTGATTTCTACTAAGCATGGATGTATGAATTCTCCCCCTTAAGTTCTAATTTCCAACAAATATAATGCTAGATTCAATTGTTAACTCTGTCATGTTTGATTGTAATAGGGATGCCATGCGCGTATTGCAACACCCAAAGTTCAGCTTGGCTTGCCAGAGCTTACACTTGGTGTTATCCCTGGATTTGGAGGTAATTGATCTATTTCATATTTTGAATATAAAGCCAGTTGTTTTGAATTAAGTCAGGCCATTTCGTGTCATCTCTCTGTACTCACCAAAGAAACTAATTGATATTTGTTAGGAACTCAACGACTTCCAATGCTGGTAGGGACACCAAAGGATATTGAAATGATGTTGGTAAGTCTATGTTCTGATGAATTTGCTTGACATTTACTGATCGTCCTTGTTCTATAGTCCATTTGCTTCATTTTTGAGTATCTTGATGCTGATTAAGCGGTATTGAGACATAAAAGTTTATCATGAACGAAGAAGGGAACAAGCTTGGTCTTATTGATGCCATTGTATCTAAAGAAGAGTTCTTTGACGTGTAGAGCGTTGGGATTTAGACATTCTTTGAGAGACGTAAACCTTGGATATCTTCTCTTCAAAGGACTGATAAGCTTGGTTATTTGGCTGAATCACGTAAAAAAGTAATTCAAGATGCAAGAGAACAAAGCTAAGTGGTACTCAAATATGCCTCGGCACTGCGTGCCTTGATCTTTCATTGAAGAGGGAATTATTTTTTGGAGGATATTTTTGGTGTCCTTAAGGTATTTGTTTTTCTTGCTTTGCACCATTGCAAAGTTAGTATTATTATGTGGTAATCCATCTGACATATATGAGTGAGTATGTAAAGCTAATGTTTGTGCACACCAAAAGAAGATGCCATTTTTATTACAAGGGAGAATCCAAGAGCTCTTGTTATACGTCCCCTTGAACATTGGACCTCCGGCCTCTATTAAAAATGTAAGGATACTAACAATATTCCTCTGCACGAGAGCGGTAAGCATTTCTTTCACATGTGCTTCCTAACTAGTTCAGTGGATTACTTCTACCGTCATACTAGTTTATAAAGGTTGATGGTGTATTTTGTTAATTGTTTGCCTAGTTCCGCTTAATCATCGGTCTAAAGTGGTTTTCTATCAAGTATAGGCCTCAAAGTATCCATAATTTTAGCATTGATAATACAACTTTCTATAAAGTTTTTACTGAAACTCACTCAACATATGATCTGGTCACTTTCTACTCGCATATGCTTGTGCTTCTTTGGGGTCTTTTGAGCATTATAATGAAGTTCTGAGAACCATGTTTCATTTCTCAATTCTATCACCCTTTTTTTTATTTCACATATGTGAATCTAATAACTGTTTGTTGTGATTTTGTTGCAGGTAAGGTTCATGGAACTGTAATACAAGGAATGGCAAATATGAGGACTGTGCAACAAGTATGAATGTTGAGAAGATTGCTTTGTAGATTTTCAATAAACGAGGTATCATGCACACAGAATCGTTTGTCATTCAAGTCAGGTGCAGACCATATTGTTGTTCCAAACGATGGAAAGTGATAACTTACCTTATTATCTATCTAAAGTTTACAGAGAATTTGAGGCTACTTAGAATTGATCTGTATAATACTCTTTGTGTCCTTTCTATGTTAATCCTTACACATGAGATGGTTGAGTCTACTTAGAATTGCATCTCTATATATTTCGACTTATCTGCTCAAGTGTTCAATTTTATCAATGCAATATATCCCGGAGTCTATATAGATTTGGTGTAGTTTAATCTGATATTTTATTGTTTACTAGGCATTCAAGTTGATCGTGGTTGATCCTGATACCATTCTTGATTCCCTCACACGTAAAGTCAAAGAAGTTGGCTCTGATGGACAAGAGGTAAAGCTGGTTTCTCTGCATGTAATTTGCTTAAACTCCATATTGTTGGTTTTGAAACTGATGGGGACATCTCGATATGTTTATAACATGATACTAATGTGATACCTAATTTTACATGGTTGCTTGTATTTCACGCCATTTGGAAGGCTTTGGTGGGACTACTTCTATTTTTATGGTTGCTTGTATTTCACGCCATTTGGAAGGCTTTGGTGAATCTACTTCTATTTTTATGCAAATTTTACTATTATTGGATGGAGTGTCTAAACATGGATAATTAGTACTATAACTAGCTAGATGAATGATGTTTGAGTGCATTCCCTTATAGTATATAACCATTGTTTGTCATTTTTCGGTTTGCAGGTTAATTTAATGATGCTCGTTATGAGATCGAAAAGGTTGGAGAATAAAGCAGTCATTAGTGGTACTCTCCCAAGTTCTATGTAGGTAGTTTCTATGAAATTTTTAAGTTTCTATGTAGGATGTTTCAATGATCTTAGTAAATTTTGTAACTTAGAATTTGATACTTAGAAGAAATTTGGTACTCTCCCAAGTTCTAAACTGCTTGAATGAATGTAGAAAGAATAGAAAAATTATTGTTATTGAATGGGTGATATTGATGATTAAACTGAATGAAAGGTTCATGCGTGTTAAAAAAATTGAACCAGGTATATTCCCGTGAGAAAAATTCTCTTAGGTCAGCCTTGAATTGACTGATTTTGACCAGGTCAAGGTTGACCGGCAGTAATTTATTTCATGTTACAAAAAAGTTCAGAATGGCCAGAGCTGTTACAACGGCTGTTACAAAAAAAAAAATGCTTGCTCCAGTCGTTACCACGCTGCAAATTGTACCGGCCAGGCACATTACGAGGGTCGTTACAAAAAAATTGAACTGCCCAAGCCAGATTACAAAAAATGTAACACCCACTTTTTGCACAGAAGCAAGGGCCGTTACAACTCGTTTTAGTAACGGCCTGGTTCTGTTTCTAATCCCAGAATTTGGTGTAGTGTTACTGCATTTTGTTGACGTGTAATTTCCTTCTTTTTTTTTCTTTTGCATTTCAGTATTGGTCCCTTTGGTCATGATCTACAGTGGCATTGGTGGATTTGATTTATCCCTTGTGTAACCGTGCTGATATGATAATCTAATTTATGTTCTCTATCTTGATCTGAATCCATAGTGGTTTTGAAGGAAATTTTCTGACACTGGCATCACCAAGCTAACATATTTCAACTTCCTAAGCAGATGATATCACTTTTGGAAAAAATTAAATCAATAAGATTACACTTTTGGCAAAAAATAAAATAATCAAAGACGCCAGCAAATGTTATGGTTTCGGATAATGCACCCTGGCTTATGTGTTTTACTCTACAATTGTTCGGTTTTCTTGAATAGGTTATAACGTCTCCGTGTTATACTCTTCTTATTGATAGAAATTCTCCGGATTGATGTGCGGTAAAGAATGAAAAATCAAACAATGTCATTACGATGACCATCACGAACGATGGCAGATCAGGTTTTTATAATTTGTTCTTTCTGAGTGTACAAAAATTTCGGAGGTAGTATAAATTAAAAGAAGCGAGACCGCACCAATTTGTCACCAGACTGCTCCACATTGAAAAGATAGAAATTGTTACGCCATAGGCCTACCAAAGAGGTTGACGATTATAGAGGTGACAATGGGCACCTATTGTCAAGTGTAAGAGATAACCGGATTGTATGAGCGATTTTACAAGGTAAGTATATGATTTTACAAATCAGCTTAGTAACAAAAAAGATGTACTCGATCATTGAAAGATACATGACAATAAGGGAACTTCGATCTTGCCTCCCTAATTACAATAGTCGGGTTTGAAATTTATTTCTTTCAAAAAAAAAAAACATATTTCGATTAAGCCGCATACTCCTCGACCATAAAAAACCATGCAATGGTTACGGCAAACGGCTGCCAAAGAGGTTGAAGATTCTGGAGGTGACCATATCCACTTATCTTCCAGGAGATATATTTCCAAAAGTAAAATTTCAATAGCATATATTCCAATAAGTAAAAAAAAAAAGGTCCGAGAAAGTACATATTATGTACAAATTTTTTAAATCGGAAATGGGGAAGGAAATAGAAAATCACCGAGGTGAACTCATTTTATTAATTTAAGATATTAAACGCGTACAAACTCTCTTTAAAATTATTTGTAGTATATATTTTCTGAATTTTATATGGCGACAATGCGTATAATTTTAAAAAGCATTTATGATTTAATGGAGTGTGTTAACAATATTAGTTGTTTACTCGATAGAACAGAGAAAACAAAACATGGTATATCCCCACGATATCTATGACCAAGCCAGACTTAACATACATCGGACCAGAAGGAGTTGATAAGTATTCGGGACACATTTTATACGATGTTAAAAATGAACAACATCAAGGCCCGTGCCGTTACGGCACGGGTTAAGGGCTAGTTTTCATATAAAACACAATGGGTATCTATGTTTATAAAAGCTCCTAGTTTATGTCTTATTAGTTATTCATCTTGAAGACACTTCCAAACAAACAATTTGATTATTCATGTTCCACAGGACCTTCCATAACTTAGGCACTTGCTAAGAGGATTGATGACTTGGATTGGATAGTTTAGTATGCCGAGGATAACATCCTCGACATTCAAAATTTTCCAGGAATATCTCAAAATCAACCAGTTTTGTCAGTTCATAAGAGATTTACTCATAAAGTATATTATCAATAAATTTAACATTCGTGTATTAATCAAATCAGTTCGTGAACATGAATATAACTTGATTCCTTCTATGAACTTCTTACGCAATTACGATATTGAACAATAAATTGTTCTCAACTTATTAAGAACTTTCATTTATTGAAATTATAATTTGAGATTTATCAAGTAGCTTGAACTCGAAATTTCTTCTTTACAATTTTCATCATAATAAGTCATACAACATTATCCTAGTAAATAGAATGGTAGAAAATATGAGTAAATAGGATAGTCATTCTTTACATACCTTTGTTGATGAAGTCCTCATACATGTCTCCGCCGTCTTTCAATCTTCAATCTTCACAGTCGATTAGTGAATTCTGATACTCAACTACCATGCATGTTATAGTCCTAGTCAGAAACTAACTTAAGATGGAGTTTTGATCAACTAAATTTAATAAAAATCTTGACATACCAAAATTTATGAAAGTTTGGAAAGCGCGATTCTCTAACAATCACCCCATTTGTTGCTTTAGTGACAAAATTACCAATTACACGTGGATTCAAAAATAAATAAACTTTTAGCTCAATATCCATCTGCTTCTTGACTAGTCTTGAATTCAGCGGATTCTTTAAGTTCTTCTTTGATAATGCATATGTTTTTTCAGCACCTTATTATTGAAGATCCATAGATTGATAACAACTTATGAGAATACAGTTAGATCATTTAGAATGAATGATCAATCTACTCAATAGTTGATATGAAAATACATAGTATTTCTACATTCTTCAAATCCTGTTGTACCAAAAATTTAAAGAAATACCACGGTGATACGCTTTACCCTTCGACATTTATTTGTCTCTTCTTGCTAGATTTGAAGCTTAATTACCTTCGTACAAGTAATTCACCCCCTCCCCCCCCCCACCCCCCCCACTCCCAATCTGATGCTAAGTAAAGCCATATGTCTTAGTAGATTACTACTAAATAGTTCTCCTTCCCCTTTTGTCATAAATTGAAAAGGGTTCCGAATAAGGATCGTAATGAACTATTCCTTAAGAGATTATCAAGACTAAAAATAACATATCATATTTTTTTTAGATGATTCCACTAAGTTTCGCAACTTAGCATCTTCACCAAGAAGAGATTTTTATAGGTCGCGAGCGCACTCCCCACAAAGATATAACAATTAAGCACAAGTTCAAACACGAACTTTCCCCTGTTAAATATCATTCCTAAATACAACAATATGAGCGAAGATATTCCTTGGAAAATAAAGTAAATTTATATCCAATATTTTTATCATTTTCGCCAGTAATGAACAAAGAAGTTTAAAAATAATAATTTAGATTTTAGAAGAATCAAGAGTCATTAATATTATTATTAAGAGAAAGATAATCATCAACAAAATTCTGTTCCTCTTAGCTGTTAGAACAAAGAGTAAGAGTATACTCTTTGTTATATGATTCTGAATCTGATAACATCTTATTCTACTCTAGCCATGTACGGGCGTAGAATTTAAAGTCACACTCTTATTCCCAACCAATAACGAACGAGAGAGATAAAACGCTGACTAAGAACTACGTTTTGGAATCCCTATAATACATCCAAAGAGTAATCATGATGATTAACTATTGCAATTGTTCTCAAAAGTTTACTCATCTTTTAGCTTGATTCTGAACAACAAAACTAAAGAGCGTAACTTAAGAGAAATCATGAAAATATATTCTAATTAATCACACATCTATGGAAAAGCAAAAAATAATGTCATGAAAAATAAGCAATGGAATACTTAATAAAGAATCAGGGTTTTTTTTATCTTTCACAACCTAATCGATTCTATCTCACAAGATCAACCAGATATAAACATATATTGTAAAATATTTTAGAATTAAAGTTTATCAACTATAGGGTTTATGATAAATAATCCTTGAATGATTTTATAACATAAGAGAATGACCTTTGGAATAGACAAGGATTATTGTAATGACTAGATAATGTATTTTTCTTGGATGCGATCATATGCACAAGGGTTATATGTGCTTCATTCCCACAGGAAACAAGATTATATTCTCTAGAGATGTGAAGTTTGATGAGAATGACTTTTCTTATGTCATTTTGTTTACCTCAGACTCATTTATCAATGCCACTCTATCCATAATGTTTATCATTCCTTCGAGTTCAGATCAAACTGCATTATCGTATAGTTTTGCTCCTTCTTCAGTTGACAATGAGGTGGTCGTGCCTTTATCCGATTTGAGGGCATTTTCACCACTACCCAATACTTCAATTCCTAAAGATATTTCTACTGCTACTACTACTACTACTACAAATGCACATCCCATGACTACAGGAGCAAGAAAAAGAAATTGAAATAAAGTCTTTGCCGGAAGTTCAATTGTTTGTGAAGATATTATTGTGTTCACTTTATATGTTGAAGCTTGCAAAGATCCTAAATGGAGAGCTTCTTTGGATGACGAGATCAATCCATTATTTCAAAATGGTATACATGGAAGTTAGTATTTGCAAGCTCAGCCAAAATATAATAGGCTGCAAATTGATCTTCAGAATTAAGAGGAGTGCAGATTGCTCCATTTATTGGTATAAAGAAAGACTTGTTTCTAAAGAATACAATCAGGTTGAAGGGACTACATAACCAAATTGGTCCAAACTCATATGGAAATTTAGGAGCTTACTTGGGATGAGGAAGAGTAACTTTTTCTGTTAAGATTCGGGCCAAAATCTTTTTCTGGAAAATCTCTTGAATGACTGCCACAACTTGTAGCCCATGTGCCAGCGATGTTTAAAGTGACTTGCCGGGAACTCATCTGGTCCGGGAGCTCCGCATTCAGGTTTGTGCAACCCTCCTTATATTCGCATCCGAAGCAAGTGGCTATGGGGTGACTTGGTGAGTCACCACCTAAAACAGCCGAACTGCCGAACCTTTTTGTTTTCTCCTTCCTCTTCCCCGACTT
>JAJJWW010018391.1:0-104720 GCA_023531295.1 Papaver armeniacum
ATTGCTTCTAAGAATATGAATTGGGATTTTAATCAAAAAATTACACCAAAAGCATTTATGATCTTCCAAGGCACTAGCTAGTACTATATATTAATCATTTATTATTTTGCTTTTAAGAATATGTGAATTGGGAGTAAAATAGTGCAATGTAGTTGACTCAGTAGTAAAGAAAAGATACTACTATATCCAAGGTACTAGTAACAAAGGAATTAGCTAGTACAATAATAAATACTTCAGTTTGTAGTGGTATTTTTTGATCTTTGATCATTTCTACTTTAACAATTTGTGTAGAATATTGTAGTGGGACCCTGTCCTAAATACCAGCCGCATCACTAAGTACTAGGAGTATATATATGGAACATTCCTATGATTGATTTTTGGATTTAAGGGTACATTCCTATGGTAGTTGTACTTTAGGACTTATTGTTATGTGTGACTAAAAGAAAAGTATGAGTCAGTATTGTATACCCCACAAGATCTGATAACTTTTGGTCTTATCAAAAACAATAAAAAGTTGGTATAACCTTCTCTCACTTATATTTTTAAATTTACTTTTTTTGGTAACAAGATATAAAAGCAGGGAAAGAAAACAACCTAACTATATGCTTCTCACACCTTTGACTACCTAAGTAGCTTTTGTCAGTCATCATTACACCTTAGTTTCTCATATTTCACTTCCACTAATATACGCAATCACAATGAGTCCCTTATTTTTTGTGCGCATGCAAAAGAAGAAGATCTAGGTAGCTGTTACGGTCCTGCAATAAATGGGCATTTGACAGTAGTCATAATGAGTATCTTGTGCGGCCTTGTTAGGTACATGCAAAAGAAAAGATAGATCTCTTCAGTACTCCTCTTCTTCTGTTTTGCCAAATAATATAGAGAAGATTATTTTTTGTTTCTAAAATGTCTGTCACATTGGGTTGGCTTGACCCAAGTTTGGCATTGGTGCCAAGATTCCATAAATTAATGATATATTTCTTCCATTTTGGTTGTGCCTAAATTAAAATTAAAATCTGATAATTGTCATAAAATTAAAAATTGGTTTAGAAGCATATTTCTGACGAGTGACATCGGTAAAAATTGACTATCAATCAATTTATCTTGGTGGAGATATTCCCCGTAAACTTAGATTTGGACGATAAATACTTGCTAAGATCGTGACATCAAAATATAAATTGGTTTACAAGCTCGTCCATGAGTGACATCGGTAAAAAATGGAAAATTACCATCAATTAATTTATCTTGGTGGAAATACTCTCGGAAACTTAGATTTGGATGAACTATACTCTCTAAGATCGTGACATCGAAATAAAATTTGGTTTAGCTGAATAAGCCATGTCCAAGAGTGACATTGGTAAAAAACTTGGATATCAGGTCTTGTCGATGAAGCCAATCATCGTCGTTCGTGAATTCATAATTCCGACCAATCAAATAAACTAGTTTCACCTGATAACCTAACATCCCCAAACATCCTTGCCAAAATTATCAGCAGATCCGTCTGATACGACCAATAATGCGATATTATCGGATATTCATATATATGTATATTTGATATTTCATGTTTCGTTGATTAAAGGAACATACATGATAAAAATCCTATATTACCGACCAGTATTTTAAAAAATAAATATTGATCTCGGTTCTTTTAATACAAATTTAATTATAAGAGCTAGCTAGAATTGCTTCTAAGATTATGAATTGGGATTTTAATCAAAAAAAAAATTGCACCAAAAAAGCATTTATGATCTTCCAAGGCACTAGCTAGTACTATATTAATAATTTATTATTTTGCTTCTAAGAATATGTGAATTGTGAATAAAATAGTGTAATGCAGTTGACTCAGTAGTAAAGAATATATAGTACTCTATCCAAGTCACTAGTAACAAAGGAATTAGCTAGTTGATAGGGTGTAGAATACATCCTATTTACTATCTATTGTTTATGCTTTCTTTGCTATTTTTCTTGTAAATTATGTATTTTACGCATGTTTTGAGTTTTGTAGCTACTTTGGAGTCACACGGAGGAAAAGAAGAAGAAATTACTCAATTTGAGAAAAAAAGGGCAAAATTGTCATTTCAGGGGCGAGCACTATCTGGAGCCCAGTCCAGGTTAAGGGGTAACTCTTGGAGGAATACTAAACGCAGTCCAGATGAGGTTAAGGGGCTGCCTCAGGTTAGCCCTTATCACTGTGACCAGACACGGAATAACCTACCCTCATCTAACCCTAACATCGAGAGAGTTTATCTCTCATTTGTTCGAAAACTCTTGAAAATGAAATAGAGGCACAAAATGAAGCTCGGGGGAGAAGATGAATCGAGAGGAGAACTAAGAGATCGATTAGGGTTCGATTGATCGAGAGAAAAGGAGACCAAATCGAGCTAAAAGCAATGGGCTTTCTTTGTTGAATCCGAGCTCGTTCTTGCGGCTATGGATCTGCAATTGGTTGAGATGTAAATAGAGATGGGTTTGTGAGAGATTCAACTCGGGAATAAGAAGAATTAATGGGTTTCGGTGGTAGTCTCTGTAATTGAAGAAGCTCGAGGAGATGGGTGTTTGAATCTGAAGATTGAAGAAGATAGAGCTACGGTCATCTAATCAAGCCGCGAAGCAGATAAAGAAGAAGAGTTGTCACAGATCGATGCTGGGTTTTGAGAAGGAATCGATGCTGCAATTGATTCAGGGAAAGAATGGGTCAGTCTGGTTCGATTGTGGTTGAAGGCTGTGGCTGAGAAGGTGATTGCAGAAGCAGAGAAGAAAAGGCGTTGTTGATTAGACGGGTTTTTGAGCTGTTGCTGTCGAATCTCACTGTTGTTGACGGTTTGAGAAAGTGGAGTTCGTAATGGGTTTAATGGGTTTCTTTGAATTGATGAGAATGGAGTATAAGAAGCTCGAGATAATTGAGCCGTTGTGATAAGAAATTGGAGAAGAATCGATCGTCCGCAACCGTGGATTGAGATGAAGAACATTGCAAAGGGAATATTGAGGTGATGCTGCTGTGCAATAATGGGCTCTGGTGGTGAGCAAGATTTGGAGCTGGAAGAATTAATGCTGGATGAGATGTTGAGCTGTAGGCAGTGAGTTGTGGTGGTTTGTGCTATAGCTGGAGTGTGTGGGGTTTGTGAAGAAATAAGCAGCTGTTGGTAGTGAAATTGATGCTGCCCAATTGAAGTCGCTGCTAACTTGAATGGGTGAAGTTCTGGCACAGGGAATGCTGAAGTGAAGCTGCTTAACTAGATGTATGTTTAGGATGTCACAGGGAGAAGAAAATGGCCTGAAATTATGGCCGGAATTGTCATGAAACAGAGGAAACTCTGTCTGAATCTCCCTTCTACCGAGTCAACTCAGCGATTTACTAAACCTGACTCGGTAACTCAGCTGAGTAAGACCAATCAGCCGAGTTAGAAGCTGACTCAGTAGCTGACTCTCATCTGCCTTGACCCGGTTTGACTGACGGTTTGACTTTTGACCGTTAGTCCTAACGGAGGACTGACGGAATATTCCCTCGACGGTGAAATTCTCAGGTGGCCGGCGGCGACTATTTCGGTCGGATTCCGGCCATAATACCAGTTTTCCGGCGAGCAAAAATTCCAGAATTTTCTATGGATTTCTCTCATGGGTGTGAAGACTTGGACTAGGAGTTGGATGGAGAATTTGGCTCAAACTTGGAAAGAGAAGATGGAAGAGATGAGAAAGGCTTGGATTTGGAAATTGAATTGCTAAAGGAAAAGGATTCTATTCCTTATAAGATTTGGAGAATATTGAAGCCTATAAATAGAGAAGTTTTCTACATCTTTTACACACCTCTTTACACACACAACACTTGTGCTTTTGCTTTCAATTCTTCTTCTTAATTATTTGTGTGAACTTGAAAATTCTCCTTTTAATTATTTTGTGTGAATTTCAAAAACATGAGTAGCTAATTTTCTTATTGATTGAGGATGAATTCCTAGTTCTTAACATGATTTGAGTTTTGTTTCAATTCTATCTTGAGGTTTTTCACATGATTATCGATTGTTTTTACTAATAGGAATGTTTATTCATTCATTCATGATTGATAGATTGTTTGGAGTGCACGCTAAATTGATTTGTTAATTGATCTAAATCTAGTATAAGTTAGGGAATACGTAATCGTTCTCAACACTTTACACAAGTAGAAAACACAAGACCTTGCGGAGGGATTCCGTGGAGCAATTGTGTGTAGAAACAACGCTAGAAAGTGAACCAAGCGAACCGAGTTTAACTACTAGTACTAAACCTAAATTCATAAATCTTAATGCATTCAGGGAATTACATCTTGTAAGCGAACCTCAAGGTGGTTCTTTTGAATAGAATCTGATAACTAAGCGGACTTGTTACTCAGTGAAATAAGGGATTTTGGGGCTAGCTAAGCGGACCTGCTATCCTACGGTTGGTGATAATCTGTGACTAATAACAAGTAGAAAAGAACATAACTTTAATCATTGTTTTGCAACGAAGAAGGATTCCTTGATCTTGTCTCTCTTATTGATTTCAACTTTAACTTTTAATTGCTTTATTTACTTTCTTTTGCTTTATACATCCCCCTTTTTGTGACAATTTTGACAACTAGAATCTCTTGCTCCTCGTGGGAACGAACTTGACTACACTATATTACTTGTTAATTAGGTGGAAAAATATTAATTAATTTGTTGTGGTTACGACACCCATCAAATTTTGGCGCCGTTGCCGGGGAGCAACGGGCGATTTTTAGTTGTTTTTATTTTTCTTTTTGCTCTATTCTTGCTTTGTTAGATTCTATACCGTATCTAACTTAGTTTTCGAGAATCTTATTTCAGGTGCTATACCTTTGGTGAATGCTTAAAGAGGGCAGACCGAGTCCAATACGTCTTCGATCCGGCACTCAACTAAAGGATTTCATTCGAGCGGTTAACACTCCACTTCCTCCTTCTTCGTCAAGTGAATTCACAGATTCGGACAAAGAGGAAGAAACAATGGCTGATCGTACACTCAAGGACCTAGCTTCTCACAAGCTTGACACACAACAATGGTGTATCCAAACCAACTCAACTTTTGAGATCAAGCCGGGGTTGATTAGAGAGTTACCAAAGTTCCATGGCATGGTGAATGAAGACCCAAACAAACATCTTATGGACTTCTATACCATAGTTATGACCATGCTTCCACCGGAGACTAATACGGATGGAGCAATGTTGAAAGCTTTTCCGTTTTCTTTGGCGGGCAATGCTAAGGAATGGTTATATTATTTGCCTTCAGGAAGTATCACAACATGGAATGGGATGAAGAAACTTTTCCTCGAGAGATATTTTCCCGCATCAAAAGCTACTCAAATTCGCAAGGAGATTTGTGGGATGAAGCAACATGTGGGAGAGACATTGTATGAATGTTGGGAGCGATACAAGAGATTGGTGGCAAGCTGTCCACATCATCAATTTAGTGACGTTATGATACTCCAATACTTCTACGAAGCTCTCAACCCAAGTGATAGATCTCTTCTTGATGCCGCGGGTGGTGGTGCACTAATGAACAAGACTTTGACCCAAGCTAGAGAGTTGATTGAAAGTATGGATGCAAAATCGCAACAATTCTACACAAGAGATGAACCAATGGTTAGGCGAGTGCATGAAGTTAGTGATTCATCTTCACATCTTGATCAAAGGATGAGTAACATGGAGATAATGATGCAAAGGATGGCCGCGGTAATTATTCCGGATGGTGAGACCGAACAAGTTAATGCTTTATATCCAAATCAAAGGCCAAGGTACGATCCATATTCCAATACTTACAATCCCGGTTGGAAGGATCATCCTAACTTTAGTTATGCAAACAAGCAAGCGGCGGCTCCTAATCCATATGCACAACAAGGTGGTTTCCAACAATCACGCTTTCAACCTCAACAACAATTCCAACCTCAAGTGAAGGAACAAGGATCTTCGATAGATGATAAGCTTAATGTCATGATGCAAGGTATTACGTCATTGTTTCAACAAAATCAACAAAAGACCGATTCGGCCATCAAGGATTTACAAACTCAAATGGGACAATTGGCAACCGATGTGAACCTATTGAAATCACAAGCATCCACAACGCTTCCTTCGCAACCATTTGTGAATCCAAGAGAGAATGTTAATGCGGTTACTTTAAGAAGTGGAAGACAAGTGGAGGGTCCAAGTCATCATGAAGAAGCTAGTGAGGAGGTAGTCAAAGACAAGGAGGAGGCCGCACCAAAGGAGAATTCAACACCAACCGACCCATCCAAGGAACCGGTTCCTACTTTCACTACTCCACCTCCTTTTCCTAGTCGTTTTGCTAAATCCAAGAAAGAAGCTCAAGATAAGGCACTCATGGGTATTTTCAAGAAGGTCGAAATCAACATCCCCTTCATCGAGGCCATCAAGACAATGCCACGGTATGCGAAGTTCATGAAGGAATTATGCAAAAAGAAGGATAGGTTGCTTGATAATGAAATTACTAAAGTTGGTGAGAGTGCATCGGCTATGCTATTGAAGAAGATGCCTACAAAGTGCACGGATCCCGGTGGTTTCACGGTGCCAATTACTATTGGTAAGCAAAGGTTTGAACATGCTTTACTTGACTTGGGTGCTTCCATTAGTGTGATGTCGGCCGATATATATGACTCCTTGAATCTTGGACCTTTGAAAGAGACAAGAGTTATTATCCAATTAGCAAACAAGTCGAACATATATCCAAAGGGACTTGTAGAAGACGTGCTAGTGCAAGTAAATGAGCTTATTTTTCCGGTGGACTTCTTTGTGGTGGATATGGATAACAATGAGAACCGAGCATCTACTTCTTTACTTCTTGGGAGGCCATTCATGAAGACCGCAAAGACGAAGATTGATGTTGATATGGGTACACTCACTATGGAATTCGACAAGGAGATAATACACTTTAATATATTTGAAGCCATGCGCTACCCAAGTGATGTGCATTCCGTTTACTCCATTGATGTGGTTGATTCATTAGCGCAAAAATGGTGGAATTGAATCGAGAGGATGAACTTGATGTGGTGTTGCAAAAGAGCATTGAATTGGACATCCACGGCTTGTCTAACTTGGATGTTGAAATCTCCAATGAATTGGTGGAGATGTGTGGTGCCTTGGAGACATTACAAGAAGCTAAAAAGGGTAATGTTTCATATATTTCTTTACCCGTGAATGATGAAGTACTTGTACCATCTATTGTGAAGGCGCCGAAGCTAGAGTTGAAGCCGCTTCCGGACCATTTGAAGTATGCTTTCTTGGGAGATGGAGATGAGCTTCCGGTGATTATTTCTAAGAACCTCACACCGGTACAAGAAGACCGTTTGCTTAGAGTCTTGAGAGAGCACAAAACGGCTATTGGGTGGACAATTGCGGATATCAAGGGCATTAGTCCATCCATGTGCATGCATAGGATTCTAATGGAAGAAAACGTAAAGCCGGTACGTGATGCTCAACGTAGGCTTAATCCTCCCATGATGGAGGTTGTGAAGAAAGAGATACTCAAATTGCTAAGTGTGGTGGTAATCTACCCAATTTCCGATAGCAAGTGGGTTAGTCCGGTACAAGTGGTACCAAAGAAATCCGGAGTCACGGTTGTTCGAAATCAAGACGATGAACTTGTTCCTACAAGAATTCAAACCGGTTGGAGAGTGTGTATTGACTATAGAAAGCTTAATTCCGCAACCCGAAAGGATCACTTTCCTTTACCTTTCATTGATCAAATGTTGGAGCGGTTAGCGGGGCATTCTTATTATTGCTTCTTGGATGGTTATTCGGGATACAACCAAATTGTTATTGCACCGGAGGACCAAGAGAAGACCACTTTCACTTGTCCGTTTGGAACGTTTGCATATAGACGGATGCCGTTTGGCCTTTGCAATGCGCCGGCTACTTTTCAAAGATGCATGGTGAGTATATTCTCGGATTATGTGGAGCGCATCATCGAGGTATTTATGGATGACTTTAGTGTTTATGGCAATTCTTTTGATGGTTGTTTAAACAACCTTGAACTAGTTCTTAAACGATGCATAGACACAAACCTTGTCCTTAATTGGGAGAAATGTCACTTTATGGTGAACCACGGCATAGTACTTGGTCACATTGTGTCCTCTCGAGGGCTCGAAGTGGACAAGTCAAAGATAGATTTAATAAGAAACTTACAATATCCCACTTCGGTGAGGGAGATCCGTTCTTTTCTTGGTCATGCAGGTTTCTATAGGCGGTTTATCAAGGATTTCTCCAAAATCTCCATGCCGATGTGCAAGTTATTACAAAAGGAGGTACCTTTCGACTTCAACAAGGAATGCAAGGATGCTTTTGACAAATTAAAGGAAATGTTGACAAGTGCGCCGATTATCAAATCACCGGATTGGAATCTTCCATTTGAATTAATGTGTGATGCTAGTGATTATGCGGTTGGAGGCGTTTTGGGTCAAAGGGTGGACAAGTTGTCCCATGTTATCTATTATGCATCTAGGACCCTTAATGATGCACAAATCAATTATTCTACCACGGAAAAGGAGTTATTGGCTATAGTTTTTGCATTGGAAAAATTTCGTTCATACTTGGTGGGTACAAAGGTTATTGTGTATTCCGATCATGCCGCACTAAGACACTTAATAAAGAAGGAAGAAGCTAAGCCAAGATTAATCCGGTGGATCCTATTGTTACAAGAGTTCGACATAGAAATTCGGGATAAGAGGGGTGTGGAGAATACCGTTGCGGATCATCTTAGTAGACTTTTTATATCTCAAGAAGAACTTCCATTACATGACCGCTTTCCGAATGAACAACTTTTCTCCATGGAAGAATCAACACCTTGGTATGCGGATATAGTGAATTACTTGGTGACAAGGAAAGTACCTAATACAATGTCCAACTTCCAAAAGATGAAACTTAAGAAGGTAGCTAAGCAATATGTGTGGGATGAACCATACTTATGGAAATATGGGGTTGATCAAATAATGCGAAGGTGCGTGCCTAATTTCGAATTTCAATCCATTCTCTCCTTTTGCCACACTTTTGCTTGTGGTGGCCACTTTGGTTCTAAACGCACCGCTCTCAAAGTTCTCGAGAGTGTATTTTATTGGCCCACCTTGTTTGAAGATTCATATGCCTTTTGTAAATCGTGTGATAGATGTCAACGAACGGGCAATCTAGGTGCTCGAAATCAAATGCCACTCACACCAATTCTCTCCGTTGAGATTTTTGATGTGTGGGGTATTGATTTTATGGGCCCTTTTGTCAATTCGAATGGGAACTTTTATATACTTCTTGCCGTTGATTATGTTTGAAATGGGTGGAAGCTAGAGCCACCAAGACTAATGACTCTCAAGTTGTTTGTGATTTTGTAAGGGAAAACATATTCAATAGGCATGGTACACCAAGAGTGGTGATAAGCGATGGAGGCTCACATTTCAAGAAGGCTTTCCACGCTCTCCTCAAGAAGTACAACATAACACACAAAATTGGTACGCCTTACCATCCACAAACTAGTGGACAAGCGGAAATTTCAAATCGTGAGATCAAGTCCATTCTTGAGAAAATGGTGAATACCACAAGGAAAGATTGGAGCTTTAAGCTCAATGATGCACTTTGGGCGTATAGAACGGCGTATAAGACACCGATTGGTATGTCTCCATATCGGTTGGTTTATGGCAAGGCTTGTCATCTTAGGTTGAACTTGAACATAAGGCTTATTGGGCGATAAAGAAATTCAACATGGAGTATGATGAAGCGGGGAAACAAAGGAAGTTACAACTACATGAGTTAGAGGAGATACGTAATGATGCTTACGAGAGTGCTCGGATTTACAAGGAAAAGACTAAGCTTTTTCATGACAAGATGATTTCGCGGAAAAGTTTTGTTGTGGGGCAAAAAGTTCTTTTATTTAATACTCGTTTACGTTTATTTCCGGGTAAGCTTAAGTCCCGTTGGGTGGGACCATTTGTTGTTACTAATGTTTATGATCATGGTGCAGTTGAAATTGTTAGTGACAAAACAGGACAACATTTGAAAGTCAACGGCCATAGGTTAAAGCCATATTATGAAAACTTTCCAACGGAGCATGTGGACGTGATTGGATTTCAAGATTCACTCCCTCTGGAGGAGTAATATGCAGCAAGAGCTAAGTCGGGCCGTCGACTTTAAAACAAGCGCTTAATGGGAGGCAACCCATCGGTTTTGTATTTCTTATCCTTTTGCTTTTTATTTTTGTTATTTCTTTTTCTTGTTCCATATCATGTTAAAATTTCCCACCTTGACTTTACTAGGAGGATTCAATTACATTGAGGACAATGTAAGGTTTAAGTGTGGGGGAGTGGTTAAGCATGTATTTTAAAAAAAAATACAAAAAAAAAATTAAACAATTTTTTGAAAAAAAAAAAAAAAAAAAAAGTTTTACATAAAAACTCCAACTTTTAAAGATTTAGAGTCACTAGCATACTTCTAGGTATGTTTACATAGAGATTTTGACCGACATAATTGAACTTGGAAATGTTAGAGAACTACATTCGGATTTCTTGCTTGTTAGAGTGTTAAATAATGGATTTAATCATGCCGGTGATGCGAATTTGGTGCAGGGAGAAGTGCATTATTAGAGTTGCTGATCAATCATTAGTGGAGACTACCCGTATTCATATCATGTGAGGCACCGACCAGAAATTCTTCCATCTACTAAAGAGCTTTCTTTTGAGTGTGTGTCACCATACGTTAATTCCGGGTAGAATGGTGAGCTACCCAACCTCCCACCAATAGAAGCACTACTCTTTGATCTCTTGAGTGCTAATTTTGTCAATCATAAGGGTGACGTCTATAGATGAAAGCCTCCTTCTTGTAGTTCGATTTGCAGTTAGCACCATTCTCTCTCTCGACAACAACGGGTCCATAGAAACACCATCATCATCAACAAGGAGCGACACCAAAATCTACAAGGAAATTTGGAAAAGTTCAAGGTTTACAAGCAACGGAACGAGAAAAAGAGCAAATTTCAAATTCAAGTGAAGCAACATACAAAGATCAGATTTTTACATATATGTTGAAGACTTACAATACAATGAGGTAATTTTATATTCAAGTATGAAGACTTATTCATAAGAGCGAAGAAAATTAAAAGGTGAGAATTTTTGAAGTTTATGATTTCAAGACGATACAAGTTGTGAAGAATCAAGCGGTAAAATACTTCTCCCACGGCCATGGTTTATTTTTGTATTTTATTTCTTTTGTTTTAAAAAAAAAAAAAAAAGAAAGAAAAGAAAAAAAAAAAGAAAGAAAAAAAGAAAAAAAGAAAAGAGAAATATTTGTTTTGTTTTTATTTATTTAATAAGCCGTGGGGAAGGAAAATCTATAAGGAAGTTTCAAGCGACAAGGATTATTAAAGTAAAGGTTACAAATTGTCAAGGATTTATGAAATTCAAGGGTTTATCATCAATAGTTGAAACCGAAGACGAAGACCAAGAAGATAAAGACAAGGAGCGGAAGACGTTTCTATTGGATGCCGTGAGAGTGGTGTTATCATAATTGGCGATCGGATGTGAAGGTGAGTAAGTATTCTCATCCTCGATAATAATGATTGATTTCCTTTCTTAGAGAACATCAGAAAAATGGTTTTTCAAAATATTAAAAGATGTGGGTTTTCAAAATATTTCGGAAGTTGTCCTTCCTACCATTCAACGTGTTGCAGGATTTCTTTTTTCATTCCTACCTACACACATGTGTGACCCATAAAAAGCCGTCTTTTTGAGTGCAATTATCATAAAATCCTTTTTGGTGAGGCAGAAGTCGAGGCGAAATGCTTATTGATCGTTTCTCAAACACGCGTTCTCTCATTATGGTGTGGTTATTTCTCACTCAACATTTAAGAATGAGAATATGTTCTTTAGTATTTCTAACTTCTTATTACTAGCATGCAGAAACTCTATGTCCTCATAGCTCTTTGGATGCTTAGGACGCTTGAACGCTTTGAAGTTGTGAGTTTTTAGTTTGATTTGCTCGAGGACTAGCAAAGTCTAAGTGTGGGGGAATTTGATAGGGTGTAGAATACATCCTATTTACTATCTATTGTTTATGCTTTCTTTGCTATTTTTCTTGTAAATTATGTATTTTACGCATGTTTTGAGTTTTGTAGCTACTTTGGAGTCACACGGAGGAAAAGAAGAAGAAATTACTCAATTTGAGAAAAAAAAAAGGGCAAAATTGTCATTTCAGGGGCAAGCACTATCTGGAGCCCAGTCCAGGTTAAGGGGTAACTCTTGGAGGAATACTAAACGCAGTCCAGATGAGGTTAAGGGGCTGCCATCAGGTTAGCCCTTATCACTGTGACCAGACACGGAATAACCTACCCTCATCTAACCCTAACATCGAGAGAGTTTATCTCTCATTTGTTCGAAAACTCTTGAAAATGAAATAGAGGCACAGCTGAAGCTCAGGGAGAAGATGAATCAGAGGAGAACTAAGAGATCGATTAGGGTTCGATTGATCGAGAGAAAAGGAGACCAAATCGAGAGCTAAAAGCAGCGGCTGCTGCTGTTGAATCCGAGCTCGTTCTTGCGGCTATGGATCTGCGATTGGTTGAGATGTAAATAGAGATGGGTTTGTGAGAGATTCAACTCAGGGAATAAGAAGAATTAATGGGTTTCGGTGGTAGTCTCTGCACTTGAAGAAGCTCGAGGAGATGGGTGTTTGAATCTGAAGATTGAAGAAGATAGAGCTACGGTCATCTAATCAAGCCGCGAAGCAGATAAAGAAGAAGAGTTGTCACAGATCGATGCTGGGTTTTGAGAAGGAATCGATGCTGCAATTGATTCAGGGAAAGAATGGGTCAGTCTGGTTCGATTGTGGTTGAAGGCTGTGGCTGAGAAGGTGATTGCAGAAGCAGAGAAGAAAAGGCGTTGTTGATTAGACGGGTTTTTGAGCTGTTGCTGTCGAATCTCACTGTTGTTGACGGTTTGAGAAAGTGGAGTTCGTAATGGGTTTAATGGGTTTGCTGAATTGATGAGAATGGAGTATAAGAAGCTCGAGATAATTGAGCCATTTGTGATAAGAAATTGGAGAAGAATCGATCGCCGCTACAACCGTGGATTGAGATGAAGAACATTGCAAAGGGAAGATTGAGGTGATGATCTTTTTGTGCAATAATGGGCTCACAGTGGTGAGAAAGATTTGGAGTTGGAAGAATTAATCTTTGGATGAGATGTTGAGTGAGGCGGTGAGTTGTGGTGGTTTGTGCTATAGCTGGAGCGTGTGTGGTTTGTGAAGAATTAAGCATTTGTTGGTAGTGAAATTGATCTTTGCCCAAATCAAGTCGCCGCTAACTTGAATGGGTGAAGTTCAGCACTGGGAATGCTGAAGTGAAGTCGCTTAACTAGATGTATGTTTAGGATGTCACGGGGAGAAGAAAATGGCTGAAATTATGGCGGAATTGTCATGAAACAGAGGAAACTCGTCGAATCTCCCTTCTACCGAGTCAACTCGGCGATTTACTAAACTCCGACTTAGTAACTCGGCCTAAGTAAGACCAATCAGCCGAGTTAGAAGCTGACTCAGTAGCTGACTCTCATCTGCCTTGACCCGGTTTGACTGACGGTTTGACTTTTGACCGTTAGTCCTAACGGAGGACTGACGGAATATTCCGTCGAATATTCCCTCGACGGTGAAATTCTCAGGTGGCGGCGGCGACTATTCCGGATCGGATTCCGGCCATAATACCAGTTTTCCGGCGAGCAAAAATTCCAGAATTTTCTATGGACTTCTCTCATGGGTGTGAAGACTTGGACTAGGAGTTGGATGGAGAATTTGGCTCAAACTTGGAAAGAGAAGATGGAAGAGATAAGAAAGGCTTGGATTTGGAAATTGAATTGCTAAAGGAAAATGATTCTATTCCTTAGAAGATTTGGAGAATATTGAAGCCTATAAATAGAGAAGTTTTCTACATCTTTTACACACCTCTTTACACACACAACACTTGTGCTTTTGCTTTCAATTCTTCTTCTTAATTATTTGTGTGAACTTGAAAATTCTCCTTTTAATTATTTTGTGTGAATTTCAAAAACATGAGTAGCTAATTTTCTTATTGATTGAGGATGAATTCCTAGTTCTTAACATGATTTGAGTTTTGTTTCAATTCTATCTTGAGGTTTTTCACATGATTATCGATTGTTTTTACTAATAGGAATGTTTATTCATTCATTCATGATTGATAGATTGTTTGGAGTGCACGCTAAATTGATTTGTTAATTGATCTAAATCTAGTATAAGTTAGGGAATACGTAATCGTTTCTCAACACTTTACACAAGTAGAAAACACAAGACCTTGCGGAGGGATTCCGTGGAGCAATTGTGTGTGAAAACAACGCTAGAAAGTGAACCAAGCGAATCGAGTTTAACTACTAGTACTAAACCTAAATTCATAAATCTTAATGCATTCAGGGAATTACATCTTGTAAGTGATCGAACCTCAAGGTGGTTCTTTTGAATAGAATCGATAACTAAGCGGACTTGTTACTCGGTGAAATAAGGGATTTTGGGGCTAGCTAATCGGACTCGCTATATCCTACGGTTGGTGATAATCTGTGACTTATAACAAGTAGAAAAGAACATAACTTTAATCATTGTTTTGCAACGAAGAAGGATTCCTTGATCTTGTCTCTCTTATTGATTTCAACTTTAACTTTTAATTGCTTTATTTACTTTCTTTTGCTTTATACATCCCCCCTTTTTGTGACAATTTTGACAACTAGAATCTCTTGCTCCTCGTGGGAACGAACTTGACTACACTATATTACTTGTTAATTAGGTGGAAAAATATTAATTAATTTGTTGTGGTTACGACACGCATCACTAGTACTCCAACAATAACTACTCCAGTTTGCAGAGGTATTTTTGATCTTTGATCTTTTCTACTTTAACAATCTGTGTAGAGTATTCTAGTGGGACCCTGTCCTAAATACCAGCCCCATCATTAAATACTAGGAGTATATATATGGAACATTCCTATGATTGATTTTTGGCTTTGAGGGGTACATTCATATGGTAGTTGTACTTTGGGACTTCTTGTTATGTGTGACTGAAAGAGAAGTATTATAACAAGAGCCTGTATTGTGTGACCTTCTGGAGTTTATTCTCTCCTTCAAAAGCAGTGTTCTGTCAATCACAACGCTACTGCTTTTGTCAATCATCATTACTCAGTTTCTCATTTTTGTCAATCATCACAATGAGTCCCTTATTTTTTTGTGCGCATGCAAAAGAAGAAGATGTAGGTAGCCATAATGAGTATCTTGTGCGGTTGGGTACATGCAAAAGAAAAGATAGATCTCTTAAGTACTCCTCTTCTTCTGATTTTTTGTGCGCATGCAAAAGAAGAAGATCTAGGTAGCCATAATGAGTATCTTGTGCGGCCTTGTTGGGTACATCCAAAAGAAAAGATAGATGTCTTTGGTACTCCTCTTCTTCTGTTTTTCCAAATAATATAGAGAAGATTATTTTTTGTTTCTAAAATGTCTGTCACATTGGGTTGGCTTGACCCAAATTTGGCATTGGTGGCAAGATCCCTTGTGGTCCGGTCTTTCCATAAATTAATGCTATATTTCTTCCATTTTGGTTGTGCCTAAATTAAAATTAAAAATCGATAAGCTGTCATAAGGGATTATGTTTATATAAGGTATATTATGGAAAACTGAGTTGACTCGACGAGTTAAGATAATGAAAATTGATTGATTAACAAACAAATATCAAGCAAAGAATTTGAACACGAGCATATATTAAAGAACCAATATTTTTATATTATTTATTCTAAAACTAAACGAAGCAAAATAATACCAACATCCTCAATATTAAAAAACAAAAACCACATTATTCGAAAGTTTCTTTGATAATATGCTCAACTAAAACCATCGCATCGGTACTCGTGTTGCGGCGTTAGCAGTCAGGCTGGAACTTCGAGTACCTTTTCTTCTAGAGGTGTCTCCTGGTATTTCTGGTGTGCCGCATACGTTTCACCAACAGGCTCATTCGAAGGAATGGGAGCATGGACACTATCCATTTCAACGAAGCGAAGCGGGAAGAGTAAGATTGTCAACATGAGCTTGAACTTCAGCTAACAGGCATGCCAGGGAACCTTACACACGCCATCAATAGTTATGGTGATCCTTAGCTTTCTAGGGACAGCCATTACTATCCTTGGAATTGTTTTAATGCTCTCGGTATTGTTCTTATTGGAACTCATTTTCTTCGTCTAATATATCAATCTATCTTTTATGCTAGTGTGGTTTGTACGGCCTCTTTAATTAATAGTATATATATATATATACATATGTATTAGAAAAACCCTAATTTTTTTTATGTTAGGAGCATTATCTCCAATTACTTAATTTAGTTGTATTCCGCATATCACTCTCAAATAACAAATATAACAGTTTTCATATTGATAAATATATTCTCATATACGCGTACAACACCACATTGATTTTAGTATATAGTATGATTTATCTAAATACGGAAAAATAGCACGAAAAAATTGCATAAACACAACCATGTTGATTGAGTACATAGAGTATATGCTTTATCTCAGTAGATCATAATCATGTACTCTTCGCTAATGTGCATGCCTTGGCTACACTCTTGCCAAATCTGTAGGTATCCAAGTATCTCTCTCCATGATTCGCCATGCCTAATCTTCTCTCGAACAAATTTCTATTTTTGGTGTAATTCCCTCGTAATTCACACCTACTCAAAGCCATGCGCAACAATTCCGTCCATCCAAGCGCTATAACCATGCCCAAATTCTCTTTTGGCTTTCGGGATATTGGTCAACACCATAAATTACAACTATGATTGGCAATAGCAATATATATTGGGATCATTTTTTTCTTCAAAAGATTAATATACTATGGTCATAACCCTAATTTCTTGTCTTCAAAAGATAAATATGCTATGGTCATAACCCTAATTTTTAAATTTGCAATGGACACATAAATAGAATGTTGATAAGTGGAATAAATCTCACACAAACACGTGAAAATATCCGTTTCTTTTTGGATCATGGATTTTAAATAAGGCATCTTTGATTAAGGATGCGACCATTGGCCAAACGGTGTAACGGTTCGCACCCCCTTCGTATTACGCTTCACATTAACCGAATAGATTTTGAAACACCAAAAGACGTGAAAATTCCAACAGGTGTGTTGTGTGGGGACACATATTGCATCCATTGGATGTTTATATAAGCATTCAACAAAAACGAAATCCTAAATACTTCTACATTAAAAAAAAATATTTCACCAGTAATAGTAATGGAAATGTTGCCGGATTTAACTCCCGAGATACTACACCTCCTCCCAAGTACAAAAGGTATTTTGGCAAGCAAATGTGTATGTAAAGAGTGGAATCCTGTCCTTGCAGACAAAAGAATTAGACTCTTTTTCGGTTTCACTAAAAAAGTGACAGAAGAAAAAGTTACGCAACTCTTCTACAGAGAACAAATTGAGGAGGAAGATTACTACACGATGATGGGAGATTTCTATCAGATATTATTTGGAAACAATGGTACCTGGAATATTATCCGATCCTATGATGAAAACATGTCACACCCAATCGTTGGATCTTGTAATGGTCTGGTATGTTTTTATGTTTCACACCACGGCATACAAGATCCTATCTATATTATGAATCCAACAACGGGTGAGCAACTCCATCTGCCACAAATATGCGATCCAACACCAACACCACAAATTAGTTGGGATCCACGATTCGTCGTAGGGGGTTTCGGCTATTGTAAACATACAAGTGAATACAAATTAGTTCGAATTCAAGTGGACGGTAAAGTGGACGTACACACTCTAGGCGACAACAGGTGATGGAGGAACATCAGAGATTTTCCTTTTACTTTTTGGGATTTAGGTGTGTACGCACATGGTTGTATTTTTTGGATAAATTATTATTTTTATGACAATATTCAAATAGTATCTTTCAATTTGGAAAATGAGACGTTCCAGTCACATTCGCCACCCCCACATCATATTTATGAGAATGGTGGTTTCAGTACTCCAAAACTTGGAATGGTATTGTCTGGAGTTCGCCTTTTATATTACAACATTCACGATATTTATGATCTCCGGATTGATTTTTTGGCACACATTTACGATAATGATATTCATTCACGGGCACCCGGTGTAGAATGGAATTGGGAACTTAAGAGGAGCATTGTCTTGGAAGATCCTTCGAATCTATGGTGGCCGCCTTATAAGCTTATAACATTGGGAAAGAACAACGACGTCCTATTGCAAAACAACCGTTGTTTAGCGCATTATAATGAACTCACCAGAACTTTGACAGAAATTGCGGAGATAAGGTGGGCAAAGGTTAGAGTTATTCCTCACATGAGGAGCGTCGTCTCGTTGAGGAATTTTGGAGGACAATCAAAAACATGTATTGACGATGTCCATGTCACAAACATATTCCGAGTGTAGTGTTTTTGTTTTTGTTTGATCAGAGTAATGTAGTTTGGTGTTCAATATATATATACTATATATTTTTAATAGTACCATTTCTCATCTTTGATTTTTTTTTTTCGTATCTTGTCTGAACGAAAAGTTGTTTTTGAAATCTGAAGAATCAGACTTGGTCTTGTTTTGGGTAATAATGGTTGGTATTTTATTTAATGGGTAACAAACTTGACTCTCAAGAAAAATAACTTTCCAAACATAATAAAACTCTAACAAAGAAACTTCTAGACAATTCTCACGTAAATAAACTCTTAAAACCAGTAGTAAACTTCTATAAACCGTACCATGGATCAACAACTCTTGTTGATCCATTCATTTCATGTCAACTGTACCAGTTGACTCAACCATATTGGTTTATTCTTCATGTCAACTATACCAGTTGACTCAACCATATTGGTTTATTCTTCATAGTATCTTGGTTTATTCTTCAACAATTATAATAAAATCCGAGAGGGGAAAAGAAAAATGTAAAAAGAACTGAGAATTTGAGATGCAAAGGGTATAAGTGATTGATAGACAAATCAATGCTGATATTCTTGAAAATGCACACGAATGAAAAAGATTTTGTAACTGATGGGGATTTGAGAAGTCGAAAAAAAATGTTGATTACGTGACTAATCGGGATTCTTTTTGTAGACGAATTATTGATTTGAAACTGGTGTTTGACACCAAAACACAAAACCAGAACATTAATGCCATTAGCCCATATTTGTAGTGATAAATTCACGTTTTGTATTTTATGGATAGTTCATGTTTTATATTATCAACCAATGTCATTGTATATATTAAGATGTTGTCGTGACGGGTATTCTAATTCCAAGAGGTAAGCATTAGTGAATTGATGCATAAATAGCTGTAATGAGAATCGCAGCTGGTTTCTGCAATTCAAATGAAAGACAGGAAGACCCCTTCCCCTTGATGGACTCTAGTCTTATAGAATCCATGTAATTTCAGCAATCCTTTGTGATTTCGATACAATGTTAAATTTGTGTAATAAAATTAGGCGTGATTTTGACAAGTAGACATTTGTTTTCAACACAATACTTGTGCTTTCTATATATCCAGTTCTTTGGTCATAAATTGAGTTTGGCAATGCAATCAAAAACTCCAACACCATTCAATCATACACAAGAAAACAATCATTAAACAAGAAAATTAATCCATTAGACAGTCATTAATTAAGCAACTCTAACACCATTCAGTCATTAACATTACATAAAACATGAAAATAAATCCTAAATCCAAAAAACAAATCAAGATTCAGTCGTCAACAGTCCACAATTTCCCATTAGACACTCTTAATTCCAATTTTTCTCTGTACTTTGATGATACCCATTTCTTCAAAATAGTAACTTGTGTAACCATTTGCAATTAAAATCTGTGTCATCATTTCCATTAAAGCAACTTAACCCAAAAAATCCACCAGCTATAAGAAAATTGGAATTGGTAGAGTCTTACCTATTGCCAGCCATCACTCGGAGTCGTAATCCGACCTTTCCCTCTCCGATCCCATATCAGTTTCAGAATCAGTCACTATGTTGAGTATGACCTCATTTTCATGTGGTGTTCGTGATAGGTACGCCTGATACTCATCCTCTATACTGGTTTCAGCCTCAGGGTGGTCTGTATAATCCTTATATCTTCCTGCATAAATTGATGCTCTTCTAGTGATAGGTGTAGAATACACCGTATTTAATATCTAGTATTTATGCTTTCTTTGCTATTTTTCATGAGAATTATGTACTTTATGCGTGCTTTTGAGTTTTATAGGTGCAATGGAGTCACCGAGAACAAAAGGGAAAGAAATCATCCATTTGGAGCGTAAAAGGCAAAATGATCAGTTCACAAAGTAGCTACATGTGGAGCAAAATAAAACGCGGCGAAGGAGCGAAAGAATGAATTTGATAGAGAATTAGGCTGTCGGTTATCTGGAACCGACAGGCCAAAGTAATTGGAGGTGGCCCTTATACGTACTGGGTGCCAATATCAAGTCTATTTCTTACACGGCATAGAATTGAGATGAGAATTCATTTCTCAATCATTCAAACTCCAACACAGAGAGTGTGTGGCTGCTAGGGTTTCGTGGGATTGAAATTTAGAGAAAGAGGCTGCTGTGTAGCCATGGATCGGTTCACATAGAGGAATCAGTGAAGATAAATGAACTTCAGGGCAGATAAGAGAAGAGTTCTATGGCTGTTAATATTCTTGGGATTTTGAAATTGTTTTAATGGAGGAAGAGATCTGAGTTTTCAGTGGTGCAAGAAGGAATTAAGAGATGGGTTTTTGCTTGAACTGTAATCTGATGCCGAGGAAGATGTTGAGACAGAGATTGAGGTTATGGTTTTGAACCTGATGTTGAAATTGGAACTTGAATTGCAGTGAGATACAGCCGCTGTTGGTGTTGTTGACTGAGATGAAATGGGATCTGTTGGACTGATAACAATGAGTTCAGATCGACGAACCAGAGATGGGGTTTGGACCGAATCAGTGAATGAAGGGGGTTTTGGAGCTTGAGACAGAGATGAATTTAGCTATTGAAATCAAATGAGATTCTGAGATTGAGATGGGGATTACCTGTTGTCCTAATGATGCTGCTATCGAATCGGAGAAGATGAATGACACAGGGAAGAATTCAGTGGAGATTATCATGGGTTGTGGTTGAATGTGTTTGAACATCGATTTGCAGGGTATGTTGAGCTGCAAGAATGTTGTCTTTGTGAAGTGCGGGGAGGTAAGACCGGGTAGTGTAGTTGAGTAGTTGCTTGCTGGGTGATGATGCAATCTTTTGTGAATGTGCTACTAGGTGGTGGATTGAAGTGCGGGGAAGTAGTATGGGAAGAAATGATGAGAGTAGCATAAGGAGGTCTAGCGAAGGAGTTAAGCCAAGCTGTGAACTCAAATGGAGTTATACTGGGGCTGAGATGAAGGTCAGGTGGAAGAAATGGAGATTTTGAAGTTGGAGCCTGGGTATGGAGAATTGCAGTTCAAGCTGGCTCGGTGATGCGAGATGGAGTTATTGTTGCGAAGGATTGAAGTCTGGATGAGCCTTCATGGCTGTGAAGGAGTGTTTGCTTTTATGGCCTCGAGCTTGTGGTTCTTAAGTTGCGGTGGTCGGGTGGAATGTATGGCAGGTGATAATGTTGACCTGGGATGGTGGTAACTGAGTTTTGGATGCTGGTGGATCAGGGCTGATTTGTTGCTGTTCAATGGCTTTGGGATTTCTGGCAAAGTTGTTGCTTGAATGAGCTGGTGGTGCTGTAGTGGCAAGGGGCATGAACTGTGTAGGATCATAATATCGCAACGTGCAGGGCTCGCGGGGTTAATAAACAACGACATATCGAGGCAGATCGCGAGCATGCCTAAAATAAATGACGCGATGAATAACGACACACAAAACAATGAAAGATATGGAACTTTGGCGAGGGTTAAGAAGTGTCGCGAGAATAAATGTTTGTACATCTGCGACACTTCGCGGAACATTTCCGAAATAAAAGGATAGATTAGCTGTCATCCACTATGTATTACCCTATATAAAGGGCTAAGTGAGTCTGTTGTAAGAGAGATCTTTTTGGAATTGTTGGGCAAGTCATTAGGAGAGAGAAAGTTTAAGAGTGTTTTACTTGCTAAGTGTAATCCTACTTTTCCTGTGTAGACAACTCATGAAATTAATCAATAAACATTCTCAATTATGCAACTTTCAATGGATTAATTAACCAAAATATAGTGAGGGGTGTAGTGTGGGAAAACCTGCTACTACATATGCGCTAGAAACAGGGACCTAATCTTGTTGGTTCAAGAAAGAAAATCGCAATTAAAGTTGTTTGGATCAAGAAAATGAGAAAGGAAAATCTTAGATCGGATGAAGCAGGGGAAAAAGATATGGTATGTGACACAGATACAGGAGTAATGATTAGTGAATTTCATGAAAATATCAGAGGAAGAATACACAAACTGGGATTTTGAAGGAAAGAAGGTTACGAACAGAGAAATGATATCACCTTTGAAAGATTGGGAAAAACAAGAGATAACATTCACGGGGAGAGATATCCAAAGAAAATTTGGATCACCCATCTCCATTAGTGATCGCAATTAACGCGTATAAGGAGAGAGAAGAATCGGAGAACACAAAATAAAAAACATGGGTGGTAAATGGAGTTTTAATTGATACAGGGAGTCTGGTGAACATAATGTTCTATCACACTTACAAAAAGATGGGATATGAAGACGAGGATATGACTTTCGCGGCATACAATATCCAAGGTTTTGGTAAATCCATAACCAAAGTTAGAGGAGATAAAAATACGTATTCCATTAGGAAGAATCGAAACTCAGGTGACATTGAGTATAGTAGATATGGAATCACCGTATAACTTGTTACTAGGAAGACCATGGGTACATGCAATAAAAGATGTGGCGTCGACGCTTCATCAATGTATCAAGTTTCCAACACCAACAGGAATAGGCGAGATCAAAGGGGATCTTCTGCTAAAGGAAGAATATATTATCAAAATGAAGTAAAATGTTGCGAGGAACAAGTAAACAAACAAAAGAATATATCTAAGCACCGCAAAAAGATGGCGAGGGCGGCTAAGAAAGAAGAAGAGTTCAGAGTTTACATGATCAAAGCGAAGGAAGGAAAAGGAATACCTAGCGAGATCTCGGGAGAAGAAAATGATCCCGCGATGGAACCGAAAGGACCAACCCCTATGGGAGAACCAAAGGCCAGTTACGTCGCGGCAGAGCAAACTAAAGAAGTGAATATTGGAACTAAGGAAGAACCCAAGATGCTAAAGATTGGAACTAACATGGGAGCGGATGAAGAAGAAAGAATCTGTTGAGTGCATTGCGAGATTATAAAGATATCTTCGCGTGGGATATGGATGAAATGCCAGTATAGATCCATCGGTAGCTTGTCACAAGTTGGAAATTGATAAAAATGTGAAGCCATTCAAACAAAGAATTAGAAAGATAGCAACAAAGATATCACCCTCGATAGAAGAAGAGTTGCGAGTAAGATGTTGGACGCAGAATCATTAGACAAGCAAAATATCCCGAATGGATAGCGAATATGGTTATAGTTCCAAAGAAGAACAAAGGAATAAGGATTTGCATTGATTTCTTGATTTAAATAAAGCCTGCCCGAAAGATGTTTTCCATCAGATATTCCCGGCTAGTCGAATCAGCCAGGAGGGGAATGAAAGGGTATCCTCGCCGGATGGATACAAAGGTTACAAACAGATCCCACTCGCCGAAGAGGATCAAGAGCATACCGCTTTCTTCGCTCCAAGAGGATTATCTTGCTATACTAAAATGCCATTCGGTTTATGAAATCTTGGAGCGACGTATCAAAGGATGGTAGAAGAGTTATTCGGAGAATGGATACATAAAACACTGGAAGTCTATGTAGATGACATGCTAGTAAAAAGTAAGAAGGCAGAAAATCACGTGCGAGACTTGAAAGAAATTTTTGAGCAAATGAGGCGTTTCAACATCAAGGTCAACCCAGAAAAATGTACCTTCTGAGTTCGTCGGAAGTTCTTGGAGTTACATTGTATCAAAGGAAGGAATACACGTTGACCCGGAGAAAGTAAAAGATTCGCGACATGCCGACACGCGAGCGATAATAAAAAGATGTTCAAAAGCTAAATGGATTGTTAGCATCACTAGGAAGGTTCATCTCACGGTCGTCTGACAGTGTAAACATTTTTTGTTACGAAAAAAAGGATCAAATTCGAATGGACGGACGAATGTGAAAAGGCTTTACAAGGAATTAAGGAGCATTTAATGGATGTATCCATTATGCGAAGCGAGAACACCGGGAGGAATTATTAATATATCTCGCGACAACTTCGCATGCCTTAAGTGCGGATTTTATTGCGAACGGACGCAGAGTGGAAAAACCAATCTATTATATCGGTAAAACTTTTAATGCCGCGAGAAAGAAATTATTCAAAGATTGAAAAAACTAATCCTAGCGTTAGTCTATGCGTCATTTAAACTTCGCATATATTTTCAAGCACACACTTTGTTAGGGTGGTAACAAAGGTACCAATTGAGTCGGTAATGAAAATTCAAAAAGATCGGGAAGAGTCGAAAGATGGAATGCTCAAGTAAGTCATTGCAAACTCAAATATGAAATATTATCTTCAACCAAGTCACGGGTCGTCGCAGACTTTCCGCAGAATTTCCTTTGGAGGAAGATGAAGCGGTGGATGAAATGATGGATGTAGAGGAAGAACATGGAGATCCAAAAGATTTGTTAACTGAGCCAAACCGGTGGGAAATATTAGTGGATGGATCATCAAATGGAGAAGGTAAAGGAGTGGGAATTGTTATGATTTCGCCAGAAGGCAATAAGTTAGCTTTGCTTTTAGATTGGAATTTGAGTCTACCAATAATGAAACGGAATACGAAGCCATAATACATGCTTTACGATTTGCAATAGAAATGAAATCGAGAGTGTGAGAATTACCGGTGACTCGCAATTGGCAATTCGTCGGATAACGAAAAGTATGCTACAAATGATCCATCCCTACAGAAATACGGGAAGCTTGTAGAAGTGTTGTCAAAGACAGAATACTAGAAAATAAAATGGAGGCACATATCAAGGAGAGATAACAGACTCATGAGACGCTTTTGCCTTTATATCAAGTATGATGACAGACTCCAACTGCGAGGAATATCAAAATACTGACGCTATCGGCGCCATCAATTAATAAAGAGGAAGGACAAGAAGCGAGATATAATGATGGTGGTAGATGAGATGCAACGTCGCGAGGAAGATTGGAGGATAGAACTTCACGCATATTTAATGAAAGGCGAGGTACCAAGAAATAGATTGAAGCACACAAGTTAAAGAGCCGAGCAACAAATTATGAATTGCGAGATGGCGTGCTTTATCGGCGTTCTTTTGATGGACCTTCGCTTCGATGTCTGACAAGGGAAGAAGGAGAAACCATATTGAAGATGCTGCATAGTGGGGATGCGAGGAAATCATAGCGGCGGAAGATCTTTGGCATACAAGGCAAAGACGCAAGGATATTATTGGCCATATATGCATGAGGACGCGAGAGCAATAGCCAAACGCTGCGAAGATTGTCAAAGACACGGGAAGAAGATACATGCACCGGGAGCACCATTAAATTCTTCAAGAAGTGTGTGGCCTTTTGGAAAATGGGGTTTAGATATTGTGGGACCATTTTTAAGGAACAGGACAAAGAAGGTACCTAATTGTCGCAACGGATTATTTCACAAAGTGGGCGAGAGGTGAAAGCGGTCCAAAGACATTCGCGATAAAGATGTTTTTACTTTCATATTTGAAAATATTATATGTAGATTTGGGATCCCAAAGACAACTGGTATCCGATAATGGGAAGCTTGATTTGAAGGACAAAATATAGAGTTCTTTGCTTAATGCATTTCAAATAAGATGTGGAAAATCAACTCCATTATATCCACAAGCTAATGGCCAAGCGGAGGCAACAAACAAAACAATTGCTGATATATTGAAGAAAAAGTTGGAAGGACACAATAGAGGATGGTGCGAACAAGTACCCAATGCAGTGTGGGCCTATAATACAACTAGAAGAGAAGCCACAGGAATGTCTCCTTTTTGCTTAACTTACGGAGTTGAAGCAGTACTTCCAACAGAGGTCGTGATTCCGACAACCAAAAAAGAGGTCTGGGATAAAAATCTTAGCGCAGGCAACATTTTAATCAAGTTGGATGAATTGGAAGAAAAAACGAGAAAAGGCCTTGCGACACATGGAGAATTATCAGCAAAGACTGGCTAGAGAATATAACAAGCGTGTAAAAATACGTGAATTCCAACCAGGAGACTTGGTGTTGCGAGAAACCCCAATATATCAACGTGAAAGTGGAGGCAAGTTGGCGAGAGAGAAAATGGGATGGACCTTATATCGTCAAAGAAGTAGTTGGTACGGGGCATATAGATTGATGGACCCCGAAAGGAAGAGATGTGGGACAAAAATTGGATAGACCATGGAATAGGTTATATCTAAAGAAATATTACCCGTAATAACGAAAGATGACAAAAGGAATCAAGATAAAGTACTTCTTCGCGGATATTTGCGACATTCAATAAAATGCGAGAGAGAATCGCGAAGAGATCGCGATAAGAATAACAAAAAAGTCATGAATGGCTTAACAAAACAACAAGAGATAAGGAATGATTAAATGAATGAATCGGCGAATATCTCGCAGACAAAATAGCAAATGATGAAGAATGATTGAATGAATGAATGGGACGAACCTTTATGGCGTACACCCTAGTTCGCGAATTATATTTCGTAAGAGGCAAATGTAAGACCTAAAGTGCGTCATATAAGGGGGTATCTCTTAACATGGCTCAGGTGGAAGGTTACACCGCTCCCAAACCGGGTCATGCAGATTTGGGGCCCATGAAAGCCTATCCGGGGGAGATACCTTGGATTCCCAACTATATATGTAGGTTATACCCTGGTTGGGCGACCGAGGGTCTCTTCCAAGGAGTCAGTGTATGCACAAGGCGCCGAGGTACACGGTTGAGCCAGAGTGCCCGGGATGGATGAACCTACCCTGGCCATTCTTGGCAAGTCTTGGCATGCGTTGCACTCGCCCGAAGAAAACTCCACTTAGGGTGCAGTCTCGTAACCATAAACCATAGAGGTATAAGGGATAAGAGGCTGCGAAAACAACTGGTTGTTGTTAAGACCGGATGGGAGGAGCTAGTCTTGTATGGCCGATGTTTCGCCTCCTTGAAGGGGCAACCGGGGAGATGATAAGGGCGACGCTCTCCATTAGGGGGGGTGTCAAAACAGACGCAAATGTCATGAGGCTTTGTTTTCGCAAGGAGACTTAGGCTTGTCATATTTGTGCAATGATCCTGCAGAGGCAATAATACTAACGCGAGGGTAAGGCGAGATCAATGGGTCCTTACACGAAAGTGTACGGACGTCCTGCGATTTCGTCGCACGACGGCAATGTCATGGGGCTTTATGTTCGCAAGGATATTTAGGCCTGTCATATTGTCGCAACTAAAACATCCTGCAGAGGCAAAAATACTTGGAAAATGATAAGACAAGATCAATGGGTCTTTACATGCAAGTGTAAGGACGTCCGCGATTTTGTCGCCATAAAAGGTGGCAGGGGAGGACCTCTAATTAGGGAGGTCTAACTCGGAAGACCACACAAAATTGATAAGGCAAGGTCAATGAGCCATTGCATGAAAATGTAAAGGCAGTCTGCGACCTTGTCGCCACAAGAAGAGATAAAATAAAGACTACCGAAATGATAAGGCGAGAAAAGTAGGTTTCTTCACTCATGGAGATGCCTGCGACCTCGTCGCAATACAAAAATCGACATCAGTGAAGAATACAATGCAAAAATGATGATAACTGAGTAAAAATCATTTCATAAAAATGTAAGCGAATAAGCTTGCGAGATTATAGTCATAATTAAGAAGAAGCAAATAAGAGGATTATCCAATAAGGGATTTAACCTTTCAAAACAAAAAGACAGTTGTAGCAAGAGTTATCAAACAGTTAGTTCTCTACATCAATTTTATCGTCTTCACCAATTACTTTCTCAGCTTCACCTTCTCGGTCAATGGACGTTCTTCAGAAATATTTTCAGCATCTTTATTCTCGCCAGTTGGTGGATTCTCATCGAAAAACAGATCGGATCTTTGTTGATAACTTCGGTAGCGACGTCTTCGCCGCTTTCATAGTCATAATCACTATCAGAGCATCAGGAACTTCATCATCACTTACTTCCAAAGGATCAACATGTATAGGAGCAAGGGATTTAGACAACAAAATGTCATTCACAAGGACTTTGACTTTGAGAGAGAATTGACGAAGCAACGCCTTTTGACGATTCTTACTATCTATGTCTTTACAGTAAGACATATAATCAAATCTTCGCTCTGCACGGTCGCGAGAACGAGCAAGATGCGCGGAGAGTAGTCCATTTTCCTTGCGAATGTTAGAATAATCAGACCTGAGGGTGGAGATAGTGGGCAAGCTTTCTCTCAGTCACATAACAAATACACAAGATCAGAGAAAGTTCTTATTGAATATTATTGGCACTTTCAGGGTAATAAACCATTCATGGAATAAATACATAAATTAAGATAGTCAAATAATTTGACTACCTTCCTTTTGAGAAGTAAGATGTTGAATTAAAGCTGCGAAGTTATTCCCCAAACGATCCATGACGTCATCAAATGAATCTCCAACTAAGCCTTTCAATCGAGATCGCAAATTCTTTTCATTGGAAATAAGTATGGAATTTTCGGTCGCCAAAGTAGAGTTGGATTTTCTAATCGATACATTGTTCTTGGAATTGCTTCGCTTTTACACTCAAGGTTATTCTACCTTGAATAAGTTTATCTCTCTCGGCAGTAATTTCTTCAAGTTGGTTTTTCAAAGTATGTTTAGCTTGTTCGTGTTCTTCACATAACTTTTGACAGGCGTTATACTGCTGCGAGTAGCTCGCCACCTTATTCAACAGAGAACGTTTCTCTTGAGAAAGAGTTCGATTCTCATCTGATAAAGTTTCCAACTCCAAATTAGTTTTAGTCAAAGCATAAGAGAGGCGAGATAAGTCATTACTTAATGAATCTTGCTTTTTGCGATAAATCAAAATTCTCTTTAGACAAGTTATTTATTTGATCGTTTGCATAGGTATGAAGATTATCTAAGAAATTATACTGCTCCATCCAAGCATCTCTTTCAACTCGAACTTCTTCAACGATAGATTCTGTCTGATATATCTCCATTATTCGTTTCTGGTTTAATACTTGAAGGACGAGCAAGGGTTTGAGTTGTAAAAAAAAAAAAAAAAAAAAAAAAAAAAGAGCGAGGGCATACCTTTTAATTCTTTATTCTTCTTGCGAAGGTTATCACGATCTAGCGAGATGTTGTGAAATTTTTGATTTTCAAGGTGAAGACTATTGCACTTCGCGGTCATAACTCGGAGATCATCCTTGACTTACTAATTTCTTGAACCAAAGACGCTTATAGACCTTATCAGGACCAAAGTGCTTACTTAAAATCTCGCAGACGTTGGATTTGATAGGATCAGCAGAAGTTCTCTTGGCATCATTCACGAGATCTGAAAGAACCTTAAAGGCCACATCTATACCCTCCAAATTTTCCGCCGTTAGAGGAATTTGCTCTACTAAAAAGATGAGTCATCCTTTGTCAAAGGAACCTCATGAGAAGAGGAAGTTTCAGGGAGAGAAGTGATTGGAGAAATAAAGAGGACATTGATAGCGAGAGGGTGATATAACATCGTTTGTAGTAGGGACAGTTGTAAGGAACTTGGTCTATGAGGAGTTGAGGCATAGGAATATTATCTTGTTGACGACTTAGCGGCAGGAGATGAAGGTGTGAATGAAGGAAATGAAACATTGGGAGTAACAGCTTGGGTTGGCGAAGCCTTTAGGAGTTCTCACAAGTATTTCCATCATCTCGCGAGTAACAAGTTAAATAAGAAACAGAGGCAACAATATATTGTTCATAAAAAAGAAATGTTTCTTAAATACATTGTCACTCATGAGGCTTCCTTTTGTTAATCATAGATTTTGCTCGCGAAGTAGGCTTTGGCTGCGTAATAGATTCTTGTTGCGAAAAGAAGGTTTTGATGGCGAGCCCAAAGAAAGGAGAGGGTCCTTCACGGTAAATTTGGTTTTGGGATGGTTCTTGCTAAACAACAATGGCAGAAAAACTATAAAGTTAAGCATACCAGTATGATTTTAACAAGAAAAACTAATTTCAAAGCAATCAACCACAAGATCAAACTAGATATGGCAAGATTAACAAACCTGGATGCCATGAGAACAACAACTAGGAAGTAGCAGAAAAAGAGAAGAGGATGAAGAAGGAAAATAACAGGTAAACACTTGCAGAATGATTACAGAACGATGAAGAAGAGGAACACTTGCAGACGATGAAGAAGATGAAAGGGAAAAAGAAACTTCTTCACAAGGAACACCCCTATAAATAGATGAAAAAGATATTACGAATAGGATAACATTAAATGCATCGGTAAAAGAGGACACGTGTAAACGGTCACCATTAAATCCAGGGAATTTTAGTAGAATTCGAACATCGCACAACATATTTCCTAACAGGCGAGAAGAGCTTGCGAAATTGATAACTCATGAGGCAAGAGATGCCACTTCATATATACAGAGAGAAGCCGAACCGCAAAAGAATAGAGGCAAGTACGTACTTTTCAAGTCCAGTATTCTTTCGCTCGTTCCTTTGTCAACAAAGATCAAAGATTACTACAACGACAGGTTTTTCCTTAAAAATCGCTCTTCAAGCAATATTCAAGGAAAAAGAGGCAAGATGTAGGATCATAATATCGCAACGCGGTGGCTCGCGGGGTTAATAAACAACGACATCGCGAGCGATCATGAGCATACCTAAAATAAATGACGCGATGAATAACGACACACAAAACAGCGAGAAAGATATGGAACTGGCGAGGGTTAAGAAGTGTCGCGAGAATAAATGTTTGTACATCTGCGACACTTCAAGGAACATTTCCGAAATAAAAGGATAGATTAGTCATGTCATCCACTATGTATTACCCTATATAAAGGGCTAAGTGAGTGCATTTAAGAGAGATCTTTTTGGAATTGTTGGGCAAGTCATTAGGGAGAGAGAAAGTTTAAGAGTGTTTTACTTGCTAAGTGTAATCCTACTTTTCTGTGTAGACAACTCATGAAATTAATCAATAAACATTCTCAATTATGCAACTTTCAATGGATTAATTAACCAAAATATAGTGAGGGGTGTAGTGTGGGAAAACCTGCTACTACAAACTGTGCAAAGTTTGATAAGTTCTGGTGGCATTTTGGTGGAATGGCAATGCAGCTGTGAGATGGTGGAATCAATGGTTGCTGTCACAGGCTGTAGTTGGAACTGGTGCAGGTTATGGAGCTGTCTATGTGAATGGAGATGTGGCCTGAGCTGGTGATTGCTGGCAGGAGTTGCAGAGAAGATGGCCATGGATGAATTCAGTGCATCTAGTGGTGTTTGTTGCTCAAGGAGCTACAGGTGCAGTGGAGTGGAATGCAATGGTTGTGTTGCGGTGGCTCAAACCGAGTTGGTTTGATGGCAGGAATTATGTGGAAGTGCAGGGCAAGAGGTATTGCGAGTGATAGCAGGGAAACTCAGGTCGTTTGCGGTCTTGGTAATGGAAGTGAATGAGCTGCACATCCGAGTGGTTCTGAGGAGGACTGAAATGGCTAGGCAGAGAGGGAGTTGAGATCTTTGGCAAAGGCAAACAAATGGAGTCGTGGTGGTCTTTGTGTTTGCAATGTGTATAGAGCTGAAGTGGCAATGAGTGTAACTTTGAGCCACAGGGCATTTGTGCAGCTGAGATTAAGTTCAGGGAAGTGTGGTTGTGTTTGAGGTGGATAGACAGGCATGAGATGAAGAAATGGCAGAGAAGGAGTGATGCACCATCTTTGTGCACCACAGCATTGGCTTGTGCAAAGGCCTGTTTTGGCCTGTCAATCACTCACCCACAAGTCTAACTCGATCTCGAATCAAGGATGAACCGCCTCGACTCACCGATTGCTCCAACTCGGTCCGACCTTGACCCGATCCAACCTGATTTGATTGGCCGATCCAACCCGTTGACCCGGTGGCCGGGCGGACTTTGCCGGTCACTCGGGCCGATTTCGGCACTTCTCCGGCCGATTTCCGGCCACAAACCGATTTTCTCCGCGATTTTTTGGACATATTTTCTACATGGGTTTCTCTCTTGTGGGCTTGGTGGATGTACATCTAATGGACTTTGAAGACAAAACCTAGTTTTGGAAGGAGAAAAGGGCTATAAAAAGAGGAATTCTACAACTTTTGGAATCTTATCTCATATCTTTTCCTTGGAACTTTGGAGAGCGTTTTTGGGTTACACAACTAGGGTTTGCTTTTGTTCATCTTCTTCTTTATTCCTTTGATATTTTGTGATGAACTCCATAGCTATGAGTAGCTAAATTCTCTTTTATTGGTTAAGGATGTAGTCCGATTTCTAAAACTTGTGTTTGCTTTATGTATTAGTTTTCTCTCTTGTTTATCGTTCACCTTCTCTGCGGTTTTTATGATCACATGATTGAAGTATTGTGATAGGATTATGGTGTTTGATTAGTTAAGTGGCCAATTAATTGAACTTGCATCTTAGTCCATAGCTATTTTAGGTTTTTCATCAAGCGATAACCTTGAATACAAGTAGCATGATGTGTTTACGGTTTGTAGTGATACACTCTCGTAATCATATGTAGGAGTTTGACCATTGTCCGAATTGTTTTGCGCAACGCATGACAATTGCATTGATTAGCCTATTTCTCAAACTTAATGCTCCTAGAATTGAACTTGATTAGCGCAAGGCGTTAGGTTATTCTTTAGGTAGAATTCACATACGCAGCCCTAATGTGTGTGTTGATGAACTTGAGAAATTAATAGATTATCTTGCTTTCTTGATTCTCTAGGCTTTTGATAACACAAGAGATTAAATAGTAATTCTATTCATATATGCAAGCACATGTCTAAGATTGAAGATGAATTCCTTGACCAATATCTCTCTCCATTGATTATTTTCTACAATTTATTTTGCTTTTAATTACTTTTACTTGCTTAGATACAACAAACATACACCGGGGAACTTTAGAAACTGAAAATTTATAACAACCAACGCCTCTCTGTGGATACGAACTCTTTCTTATCGCTTACTATACTAATATTTAGTGGATTGAGAAAGTGAAATTATATTTGTCGGCTGACAACCGATCAAATTTTGGCGCCGCTGCCGGGGAGGCACACGGCTTGTTATTAAGTTTTTAGTTTCTTTTTACAATTTCTGCTTTCATCTTTGCTTTTTGTTTCTTGTCTTGTTTCTCACTTGTTTGCGAGAATTGTTTGCAGGTGCCTAATCTCTGGCTTCTAAGGATTGGAATTATCCAAGGTGCGGGATAGCTACTCGAAAAGGCACAATACTCCAACCAAGGCGAAACACAACGGACGAGCACGAGGAGGAAGTAGGAGAAGAGATTTTCCAACAACAAGAAGAAGGAAAAGAGGTTCCAATCGTAGAGGAAACACACGTGGAAGAACAAGGAGCAATGGGTGATGCAAATCGTTCACTCAAGGACTTAGCTTCTCATAGGCTTGATATACAACAGGGATGTATTCAAACGGACTCTACTTTTGAAATTAAACCGGGGGTTGCTTAGAGAATTACCAAAGTTCCATGGCATGGTGAATGAAGATCCAAACAAACATCTTATGGACTTCCACACCATTGTCACGCCATGCTTCAGCGGATGTTGCAGCGGATGGTGCAATGTTGAAAGTTTTCCGTTTCTCTTTAATGGATAGCGCTAAGGATTGGTTGTTCTATTTACCTCCGGAAGTGTCACAACATGGAATGGGTTGAAGAAACTTTTTTTAGAGAGATATTTTCCTGCATCAAAGGCTACTCAAATTCGCAAGGAGATTTGTGGGATGAAGCAAAATGTGGGAGAATCTCTATATGAATGTTGGGAACGATATAAGAGATTGGTGGCCAGCTGCCCTCACCACCAATTCAGCGACGCTATGATCATCCAATACTTCTACGAAGGACTCCAATCAAGTGATAGGAATCTTCTCGACGCTGCGGGTGGTGGTGCACTAGTTAACAAGACGGTGGCACAAGCTAGAGAGTTGATTGAAAACATGGCAGCGAACTCACAACAATTCTTGAGTCGTGGTTCGGATGTGATTCTAAGAAGGGTTAGTGAAGTGAGCGAGGTAGAGGAGCTTCGTCAACAACTGGGTAACATGAACGCAATGCTTCAACAAGTTGCAGCCGCGGTGATACCAAGTTCCTCTCAATCTTATGAAGACGAGCAAGCTAATGCGATCTTTCCGAATCAACAAAGACGGTATGATCCCTACTCCAACACTTACAATCCGGGATGGAGAGATCACCCCAACTTTAGCTATGCCAATAAGCAAGGAGCGGCTCAACAATCTAGTTTCAACAACCCGAGTGGATTTCAACCTCAACAAAACAATTCCAACCGAGACAACAATTTCAACAACAACAACAACCTCAAATGGGGTCCAATATGGAGGAGTTGTTGAAATCTTTTATGCAAAGAACGGAGAGTTCGGTTAAGGAGTTGCAAACTCAAGTTGGTTCTATGGCTATGGAGTTGAATCAATTGAAGGCACAAAATGGTGGGAAACTCCCTTCTCAACCTATCAACCCAAAAGAGGGTGTTAATGCAATTACATTGAGAAGTGGTACACAACTTGTGCAACCCGAAGTTCTTGATTCGGGTGTGGTGGAAACACCAAAGGAACCTGTTTTGGAGGAGAAAACCGAGGATTCTCCCCAAACTTCTGAGGTACCTATTTCTAACTCTAAAACTCTGGTTTCTACTTATGTTCCTCCTCTACCTTTCCCTCGCAGATTTGCAAGTTCTAAGAAGGCGGAACTAGAAAAGGAGATTTTAGACGTTCTAAAGAAGATCCATGTGAACATACCACTCATAGATGCTATCAAGCAAGTTCCAAAATATGCAAAAGTGTTGAAGGACTTGTGTACCAATAAGCAAAGGCTCAAAGGTAATGAAGTGCTTAGTGTGGGGGAGAATGCTTCGGCAATCTTACAACACAAACTCCTACTTAAGTGCAAGGACCCGGGTAGCTTCGATATTCCCGTTACAATTGGTAACAAAACATTTAACAAAGCTATGTTGGACTTAGGTGCTTCCGTTAATGTCATGCCTGCGTCTATGTACAATTCACTTGATCTTGGTCCTCTTAAAAAGGCCTGGAATTGTGTTGCAATTAGCCGATCGTTCTAATGTCTACCCGATGGGTATTGTTGAGGATGTTCTTGTGCGAGGTTAATCAACTTGTATTTCCAGCGGACTTTTGCGTGTTAGAGATGGATGAAGGTGCACGGACTCGTCTCTTCCATTGCTACTTGGGCGTCCCTTCATGAAAACGGCGAAAACCATAATTGATGTGGACAAGGGAACGCTAACTATGGAGTTTGATGGAGAAATAATACGTTTCAACATTTTCGAGACGATGAGATATCCTAGCGATGTCCACTCTTGTTTCTCCATTGATATGATGGACACATTGGCGCAACAAATGTTTGAGTTGAATGGTGTTGATGCTTTGGAAACCGTGCTCACTACACCTATTGACAACGGTTATGCGTATAGTGATGAGATGAAAGAAACCATTGGTTCTCTTAACTCATTAGGAAAAATCAACAACTAAGAATATTTCATATGCTTCTTTACCTTGCAATAATGAAAACTTGTGCCATCTATTGTTAAACCTCCAAGTTTAGAATTGAAACCTCTTCCAAGTCACTTAAAGTACTTGTACTTGGGTGACAAACGAAGATTTACCCGTGATTGTTTCTAACGAGCTTAATGAATTACACGGAGCAAAAACTTCTACGGGTGCTAAGGAAGTACAAGACGGCCATAGGATGGACAATCGCCGATATCAAGGGTATAAGCCCTGCCGTTTGTATGCATAAGATTCGTGTGGAGGATGATTCAAAGCCTACAAGGGAAGCGCAACGTCGTTTGAATCCTCCCATGATGGAAGTGGTGAAAAGGAGATACTCAAGCTTTTGGACGTGGGTGTTATCTACCCCATATCCGATAGCAAGTGGGTAAGCCCAGTACAAGTGGTACCAAAGAAATCGGGAGTAACGGTGGTGGAGAATGATAAGAATGAACTTGTCCCAACTCGTGCAAACCAAGTTTGGAGGGTTTGTATTGATTATAGAAAATTGAATGCCACCACTAGAAAAGATCACTTTCCTTTACCTTTTATTGATCAAATGCTTGAACGTTTAGCCGGACACTCATACTATTGCTTTCTTGATGGCTATTCCTGTTATAATCAGATTGTGATAGCACCGGAGGATCAAGAGAAAACCACTTTCACTTGTCCTTTCGGTACTTTTGCTTATAGACGGATGCCTTTTGGCTTATGCAATGCTCCGGCTACTTTTCAAAGGTGTATGGTAAGTATCTTCTCGGAATATGTTGAAAACATAATCGAAGTGTTCATGGATGACTTTAGTGTCTTTGGTGATTCATTTGACCTTTGCTTGAACAACTTGGCTCTAATCCTTGAACGATGTGTTGAAACAAATCTTGTGCTAAATTGGGAGAAGTGCCATTTCATGGTAACTCATGGCATAGTTTTAGGCCATATAATATCTTCTAAAGGCTTGGAAGTCGATAAATCTAAGATAGACCTTATTCGTGCTCTAACCCCTCCCACTACGGTGTAGGAGATTCGTTCTTTTCTTGGTCATGCAGGGTTTTATCGTAGGTTCATCAAGGACTTTTCCAAGATAGCATCACCACTTTGTACCCTATTGCAAAAAGATGTGGTTTTTAACTTTGATGAGAAGTGTGTGGCGGCATTCAATCGTTTGAAAGAACTTTTGATTTCAGCCCCTATCATTAAACCACCGGATTGGAGTAAGCGTTTGAACTCATGTGTGATGCAAGTGACTATGCGGTTGGTGCGGTGCTTGGGCAGCGTGTGGGGAAGCTTCCTCATGCTATTTATTATGCTTCTAGAACGTTAAATGAGGCTCAACAAAACACAACCACTTTGAAAAGGAGTTATTATCCATTGTTTTTGCTTTAGAAAAGTTTCGCTCTTATCTAATTGGTACAAAAGTTGTTGTCTTTTCGGATCATGCAGCACTTAGATACTTGCTTACAAAGAAAGAGGCGAAACCGAGGCTCATACGATGGATATTACTCTTGCAAGAGTTTGATATTGAAATCAAAGACAAGAAAGGAATTGAGAACACCGTTGCGGATCATTTGAGCCGACTTGCTGTGGACAAGGAGACTATCCCGTTGCGTGAGAGTTTCCTTGGAACGAGCAACTATTCTCAATCGCCTTTGGAGAACCATGGTACGCTGATATTGTTAATTACTTAGTGTCTAAACAAATCCCAAAGAACTTGTCTCGTCTTTGAGAGGGACAAACTTAAGAAGATAGCAAACCAATACATATGGGATGATCCATACTTATGGAAGCATTGTAGTGACCAAGTAATACGTAGTGTGTTCCCGAAATTGAATTTAATTCCATCTTGTCTTTGCCACTCATATGCTTGTGGAGGACACTTTGGGAGTAAGAGAACCGCTCTTAAGGTATTAGAATGTGGTTTCTTTTGGCCAACTTTGTTTAAGGATGCACATGCATTTTGTATCACATGTGATAGGTGTCAAAGAACCGGCAATCTAGGTGCTCGAAATCAAATGCCGCAAACTATTATTCAATTTGTGGAGGTTTTGATGTATGGGGAATTGATTTTATGGGCCCTTTTGTCAATTCTAATGGGAATTATTATATTTTGCTTCTTTTGTGGATTATGTTTGAAATGGGTGGAAGCTAAGGCCACCCCAACTAATGATTCTAAAGTTGTTTTGATTTCGTGCAAGCTAATATTTTTGCAAGGTTTGGAATTCCAAGGGCTATAATTAGCGATGGAGGTTCACACTTCAAAAACAGGTTCTTGCAAAGCTTGTTAAGGAAGTACAATGTGTCGCATAGGATTGCAACACCCTACCATCCGCAAACAAATGGACAAGCCGAAGTTTCCAACCGAGAGGTGAAATCCATTCTTGAAAAGACGGTGAATCCCACGAGGAAGGATTGGAGCATGCGACTCAACGATGCTTTGTGGGCGTATAGAACCGCATATAAAACACCTATTGGGATGTCTCCTTTTAGGCTTGTTTATGGTAAACCTTGTCACTTACCCGTGGAAATTGAGCATAAGGCGTTTGGGCTATTAAGCAATGCAACATGGAGTTGGATGGTGCTGGAAAGCAAAGGAAGTTACAACTTCAAGAGTTGGAGGAGATTCGTAATGATGCATTTGAAAGCTCACGGATTTACAAGGAAAAGACGAAAGCTTTTCATGATAATATGATTTCTAATAAACAATTTTGCATATAGGGCAGAAAGTGCTTTTGTTTAATTCTCGTTTGCAATTGTTTAGGGTAAATTGAGGTCACGTTGGATCGGACCTTTTATTGTGACTAATGTGTTTTCTCATGGTGCAGTGGAAATTCGTAGTTTAGCTACAGGTAATGAACTTAAAGTGAATGGGCACCGGTTGAAACCATATTATGAGAACTTCTCTTCGGAAATCGTGGAAGGAGTTAACCTTGTGGAAATGCTCCCTCTGGAGGAGTCTTAGCGAACAAGGAGTACGTCGGGCCGTCGACTTTAAAACAAGCGCTAAGTGGGAGGCAACCCACGGTTTTGTATCTTTATCCTTATCTTTTACTTTTATGTATTTGCTTTTATCTTTATATTATTTGCGGAATTTCCCACCTTGAACTTTCTTTGGACGATTCAATTTTACATTGAGGACAATGTAAAGTTTAAGTGTGGGGGAGCATTTATATGTTTTAGTTTGTTTTATGCCTTTTTTTTTAAAAAAAAAAAAAAAAAAAAAAAAAATCAGAAAAATAGAAAAAACAGAAAAATTTGTGCTTTTGAACTCCGAAATCTAGAACTTGTGCCTTTAGGATGACACCATTAGTGGATGGAACCATTTTGAATGCAGGAGTTGAGGAACCAATTAACAAAAAGGGGACGAACATAGCTCAGAAATCACAAATTAACATGATAGTTGTTACCATATCTCGGAATATCACCATATCACATTCTATTTTTTATTTTTCCATATTTATCTATTGTTCTCTAAGTGCTTTGGTGGGTCACTAAAAATCGACGTGTTATTACTGCTAGGATGAAATAGAGTGGTTGAGTTACTAGAAAAAGAAAAAAAAAAAAAAAAAAAAAAATGAAAAATATATGAAAAAAAAAAAAAAAAAAAAAAAAAAGACCGACCAATTAGACCAAAACGGAATAAAAAGACACTTGGGAATAGCAAGTATGTGTGAAACGTAGTCCTTGTCTCCCGTCGCCTAAACAAGCGTGGAATGCGGGGATCCAAGGCAACTATCATGTACTTGCTTTTGACAAGAATCATGCGCTTGGATCCAAAATATCTAATCATGCCGTCTAAAAAAAAAAAAAAAAAAAGAGAATTGGATCCAGTTTGATCCAATCATATAAAAAAAAAAATTTTTATTGTGTTGAATAAAGTCACTCTTGGTTCCCTTGTATATGCCAATTGATTTGATGTAGAATTCAGCCTTTGAGTAGCTCAATCCAATAGGATTAGGTTCATCTTAGCGGTGACCTTGGACAGATATGGGAAACATCGAACACTTGTGAATATTCGCCAACATCTACATCTATATCCATTTTCTTAATCTTTTCATTGTGATTGTGGTTTGTTAGTTTCCAGTATTGTGGCTTGTTCAACTATCTAATTAGAGTTTATTTACTAATTTATGAATGAATTTGCAAGGTACTCCTCCTCCCGTAGTCAATTTGGATTCATTCATTGATTTGTCACTGAATAGACGGAGTTTGAAATATAGGTTTTGTAGGTATACCTCTAGTAAACCTTCACGAGACTATAACTCGTCCACTAGGGACACCTAGGGGTTTAAAGGCTTGTTATTTATGCTAAAAGTGACCGTAGCCTCGGCGACACGGAGTTGTTGTATTTTATTGTTTTGTTTGATTTGCTCGAGGACTAGCAAAGTCTAAGTGTGGGGAATCGATAGGTGTAGAATACCAAGTATTTAATATCTAGTATTTATGTTTTCTTTGCTATTTTCATGAGAATTATGTACTTTATGCGTGCTTTTGAGTTTTATAGGTGCAATGGAGTCACCGAGAACAAAAGGGAAAGAAATCATCCATTTGGAGCGTAAAAGGCAAAATGATCAGTTCACAGGCGAGCTACATGTGGAGCAGGCTGAAACGCGGCGAAGGAGCGAAAAGAATGAATTGGATAGAAATTAGGGCTGTCGGTTATCTGGAACCGAGGCCAAAGTAATTGGAGGTGGCCCTTATACATCTTGGGTGCCAATATCAAGTCTATTTCTTACACGGCATAGAATTGAGATGAGAATTCATTTCTCAATCATTCAAACTCCAACACGTAGAGTGTGTGGCTGCTAGGGTTTCGTGGGATTGAAATTTAGAGAAAGAGGCTGCTTTGTGCTTAGCCATGGATCGGTTCACGAGAGGAATCGGTGAAGATAAATGAACTTGGGGAAGATAAGAGAAGAGTTCTATGGCTGTTAATATTCTTGGGATTTTGAAATTGTTTTAATGGAGGAAGAGATCTGAGTTTTCAGTGGTGCAAGAAGGAATTAAGAGATGGGTTTTGCTTGAACCGTAATCGATGCCGAGGAAGATGTTGAGACAGAGATTGAGGTTATGGTTTTGAACCTGATGTTGAAATTGGAACTTGAATTGCAGTGAGATACAGCCGCTGTTGGTGTTGTTGACTGAGATGAAATGGGATCTGTTGGACTGATAACAATGAGTTCAGATCGACGAACCAGAGATGGGGTTTGGACCGAATCAGTGAATGAAGGGGTTTTGGAGCTTGAGACGAAGAGGAATTCAGCTATTAAAATCAGATGAGATTAAGAGATTGAGATGGGGATTTTGTTGTCCTAATGATCTTTGCTATCGAATCGGAGAAGATGAATGACACAGGGAAGAATTCAGTGGAGATTATCATGGGTTGTGGTTGAATGTGTTTGAACATCGATTTGCAGGGTATGTTGAGCTGCAAGAATGTTGCTGCTGTTGGAAGCTGCAGGAGGTAAGACCTGGTAGTGTGGTTGAGTAGTTGCTTGCCAGGTGATGATGCAATGCTGTGAATGTGCTACTAGGTGGTGGATTGAAGTGCGGGGGAAGTAGTATGGGAAGGGCGATGAGAGTAGCATAAGGAGGTCTCAGCTTGAGTTAAGCAAAAGGTGGAACTCAAATGGAGTTATACTGGGGCTGAGATGAAGGTCAGGTGGAAGAAATGGAGATTTTGAAGTTGGAGCCTGGGTATGGAGAATTGCAGTTCAAGCTGGCTCGGTGATGCGAGATGGAGTTATTGTTGCGAAAGGATTGAAGTCGGATGAGCCTTCATGGCTGTGAAGGAGTGTTTGCTTTTATGGCCACGAGCTTGTGGTTCTTAAGATGCAGGGTCAGGTGGAATGTATGGCAGGTGATAATGTTGACTGGGATGGTGGTAGCCCCAGATTTTGGATGCTGGTGGATCAGGGCTGATTTATTCTTCGTTCAATGGCTTTGGGATTTCTGGCAAAGTTGTTGCTTGAATGAGCTGGTGGTGCTGTAGTGGCAAGGGGCATGAACTGTGCAAAGTTTGATAAGTTCTGGTGGCATTTTGAAGGTGGAATGGCAATGCAGCTGTGAGATGGTGGAATCAATGGTTGCTGTCATCAAGCATGTGGTGGAACCGGGTGCAGGTTATGGAGATTTGTCTATGTGAATGGAGATGTGGCTGGTGGTGATTCTTGGCAGGAGTTGCGAGAAGATGGCCATGGATGAATTCAGGCATCTAGTGGTGTTTGTTGCTCAAGGAGCTACAAAAGTGCGGAGTGGAATGCAATGGTTGTGTTTGCAGGGCTCAAACTGAGTTGGTTTGATGGCAGGAATTATGTGGAAGTGCAGGGCAAGGAGGTACTGCAAGTGATAGCAGGGAATAACTCAGGTCGTTTGTGGTTTTGGTAATGGAAGTGAATGAGCTGCAATACTGGTGGTTACAGGGAGGACTGAAATGGCTAGGCAGAGAGGAGTTGAGATGCTGGCAAAGGCTGACAAATGGAGTCAGGTGGTGCTGTGTTTGCAATGTGTATAGAGCTGAAGTGGCAATGAGTGTAACTTTGAGCCACAGGGTATTTGTGTTGAGATTAAGTTCGGGAAGTGTGGTTGTGTTTGAGGTGGATAGACGAGGCATGAGATGAAGAAATGGCGCAGAAGGAGTGATGCACCATCTTTGTGCACCACAAAGATTGGCTTGTGCAAAGGCCTGGCTCCGGCCCGGCCAATCAGCTCACCAGCTGAGTCTAACTCAGATCTCGAATCAAGGATGAACCGCTGACTCACCGATTGCTCCAACTCGGCCCGACCCACGACCCGATCCAACCCGGTTTGACCCGGCCGATCCAACACGTTGACCCGGTGACCAAGGCGGACTTTGCCGGGTCACCGGAGCCGATTTCCGGCACTTCTCCGGCCGATTTCCGACCACAATCCCGATTTTCGGCGACGATTTTTTGGACATATTTTCTACATGGGTTTTTCTCTCTCGTGGGCTTGGTGGATGTACATCTAATGGACTTTGAAGACAAAACCTAGTTTTGGAAGGAGAAAAAGGCTATAAAAAGAGGAATTCTACAACTTTTGGAATCTTATCTCATATCTTTTCCTTGGAACTTTGGAGAGCGTTTTTGGGTTACACAACTAGGGTTTGCTTTTGTTCATCTTCTTCTTTATTCCTTTGATATTTTGTGATGAACTCCATAGCTATGAGTAGCTAAATTCTCTTTTATTGGTTAAGGATGTAGTCCGATTTCTAAAACTTGTGTTTGCTTTATGTATTAGTTTTCTCTCTTGTTTATCGTTCAATTCTCTGCGTTTTTTATGATCACATGATTGAAGTATTGTGATAGGATTATGGTGTTTGATTAGTTAAGTGGCCAATTAATTGAACTTGCATCTTAGTCCATAGCTATTTTAGGGTTTTTCATCAGCGATAACCTTGAATACAAGTAGCATGATATGTTTACGGTTTGTAGTGATACACTCTCGTAATCATATGTAGAGTTTGACCATTGTCCGAATTGTTTTGCTTTGGAGACAATTGCATTGATTAGCCTATTTCTGAAACTTAATGCTCCTAGGAATTGAACTTGATTAGCGCAAGGCGTTAGGTTATTCTTTAGGTAGAATTCACATACGCAGCCTAATGTGTGTGTTGATGAACTTGAGAAATTAATAGATTATCTTGCTTTCTTGATTCTCTAGGCTTTTGATAACACAAGAGATTAAATAGTAATTCTATTCATATATGCAAGCACATGTCTAAGATTGAAGATGAATTCCTTGACCAATATCTCTCTCCATTGATTATTTTCTACAATTTATTTTTGCTTTTAATTACTTTTACTTGCTTAGATACAACAAACATACACCGGGAACTTTAGAAATCGAAAATTTATAACAACCAACGCCTCTCTGTGGATACGAACTCTTTCTTATCGCTTACTATACTAATATTTAGTGGATTGAGAAAGTGAAATTATATTTGTCGGCTGACAACCGATCATCTATCTCTAATCCTTCTCATTAACAACACACCTTGTCTCCTTTCCTTTTTCTGCAACAACTGCAAAAATTCTTCTGGGTATTCTTCATCTTTTACTTTCTCTTTGCTTCTCTTCTTTTTCTCTTCATTTTCTGCCTCATATACTGAGTTTGCATGACAAAACTCATTCCACAACAGATCCATATCATCATCTTAGTTATTGTTCTACAAACCTACTTCTTCCTCTTCTCTCATATTCCTTGCCTCTTTTTTCTTCTTCTTTTTATTCAATCTTATTGCTTTGCATACATAGTACTTAGCTTTCTCTAGTTGCTCTAAATCCATTTCAAATACCGCTAATTTGAACCTCACCATCACTTCCTTTCTCTTCAAGCACTCCTCCTTATCAACTTCTTCCTCTGTCATTGGGGTCTTGCCTTTTGATGGTTTGGAACCACTCTCTTTTTATGGGTTATTTGGAGCCATTGTTATCTTTGAAACTTTTTTTCTTCTTCTCTTCTCTTGGATTAATTTTCTCTTTGGAAAATGAATATAATCCCTAATTCCTCTTTCAGATTTATTATGTTTTTTTTTCTTTTTCTTCTGAGACCTATTCCCAAGAGACGCATGCAACTGTTGAATTTAAAGAAATAATAACACCCTGGTTGAATTCAAAGAAATAATAACACCCTACTAAAATGTCATGTCTTTTCATACCTACTTCATGACGTAATGGTTATCATTCCTAAACAAAAATTTAATTATAGGTTTAAGCTATAACCGCTTATAAGATAAAACTGGCAAATATGCTTTACTTGCCTGCTCATTAAGGACGCGACCTTTCAAAGATAAAACATGCAAATATGCGTTACTTGTCTGCTCATTAAAGACGCGACATTTCAAATAATGCCTGCTCATCAAGGACGCAACCATTCGCCAACAGGTGTATTGGATGTCTATATAAGGCATTACTCGTATCTGCTTGTAGCATTCTACAATATTAAGAAAATCTTAAATGCTTTAAAAAAAATTTTTTTTTGATAATCTTTCATCAGTATAATAGTGATGGATATGTTGCCGGAATTAACTACCGAGATACTACAGCACCTCCAAACTGCAGAAAGCATTTTAGCAAGTAAATGTGTTTCCAAAGATTGGAATACTATCCTCGGGGACAAAAGAATTGGACTCCTTTTTGGTGTCACAACAAGAATGGGGAAAGAAGTTACTCAACTCTTTTATAGAGAGGAAGATTTCAGACCGATCGTAATAGCCAACAATCACGACGCCTCGAATGATGGAACCCATGAAGATTTGACTAAGTTGCACCCAATAGTTGGATCTTGCAATGGTCTGGTCTGTTTTTGTGTTTCACACCACGACATACAAGATCTTGTATGTTATGAATCCAGAAACTGGTGAGCACCTACATCTGCCACAACTATGCATCCCAATTATTGCACGAGATCAAGTACTTTCTTGGTATCATGTAATTGGGGTTTCCGATATTGTCAACGTACCGATGAGTACAAGGTAGTTCGAATTCACATGGATGGTAAAGTTCAAATACACACTCTAAGAGACAAGAAGGGATGGAGGAACATAGCATGGGAGATTTCTTATATTTTTCGGAGTTCAGGTGTGTACGCACATGGTTGTATTTTTGGAAGGATTGTTGTCAGTGGGATAGTGGCATAGTTTCTTTCAATTTGGACCCTGAGACATTTCATCAACATTCGCGACCCCCACATCATATTCCTAGGAGTGAATTCCCATCAGTTGGGATGGTTATGTACGGAGTTCGCCTTTTATTTTACTACATCCACGAGGCCTGTGATGAGGGGATTAATCAGCCCCGGATAGATTTCTGGGCACCCATTTCCAAAAAAAATATTCATACATGGGCACCTGGCGGGGAATGGAATTGAAATCATAAGATAAGCATTTTCTTGGAAAAGGATGAGGATGAACGGTGGCCGACCTATTACCCGATAGCTTTTGGAAAAAAACAAGGACCTCCTATTGTGGCAGAATGGGCATTTATTGCGTTACAATGCACTCACCAGAACTTGGACGGAAATTTAGGGGACACAACTGTGGGAAACAAGCAAGGTTGCAATTATTCCTCATATGAGGAGCGCTGTCTCGTTGAAGAATTTTGGTGGACAATCGGAAACATGTACTCATGATGTCCATGCCACTAACACATTCCTTGGGTTATCTATGTAGCTTTTTTTTTTCTTGTAGTTTTTTTTTTTTTTTTTTTTTTTTTTGTTTTTGGTATTTGGATTTTTTTTCTATGTACAATTTATTGCTTGGGTATGTAGCTTTTTTTTCTCTTGTAGTTGTGTTTTTTTTTTTTTTTTTTTTTTTTTTTTTTTGGTGTTTGGATTATTTTCTATGTTGAAATGTACAATTTAGTTTGGGTCATTGTTTAACTAGCCAATCTTTGGTTTTTTTCTTTTTTTTTTGCGTTACACCTATGGTCCAACCGTCCGGGCCACCCCAACCCACCTAGGTAATTAGTCAAAAAGTAGAAAAATTATTTGGGTATTTCCTAAGAGATCATGATTTATTTTAGTTTGTTATGTTCGAATATATATATTAGATTAAAAGGAAATTAGATAAACATGAAAATATTCATTCCATATCTCATTATACTTTGCTACAATATCTCATTTTTAGTAATATGGAAATTGAAATATTCGGTGTAAATACCAAAGAATCGTGATTTAAGATAATGATGGAAAACCTAAAAAATTAGAGTTTTCAAATTACACCAAACATAGAAAAAAACTAACATAGAGTATTAAGAGGGATTGTTGATATGAAATTGACGAGAGGATCCAAAAACGTCCTAGACTGACGCGACCATTCGCCGACAGGTATATTGGATGTCTATATATATATAAGCTTTATACTCGTATTTTGTTGTAGCATTCACAATAAGAAAATCCTAAAAGCTTGTAATTTTTTTTTTTTGATAATCTTTCATCAGTATAATAGTGATGGATATGTTAGGAATTAACTACCGAGATACTTGGCGCCTCCAAACTACGTAAATCGTTTTAGCAAGCAAATGTGTATGCAAAGAATGGAATACTATCCTTGGGGACAAAATAATTGGATTCCTTTTTGGTGTCACACCAAGAATGGGGAAAGATAATGTTACCCAACTCTTTTATAAAGAGGAAGATTTGATCCGATCATGTGACCAACAATCATGATGCCCCGAATGATGGAACCCATGATGATTGGACTATGTTGCACCCAATAGTTGGATCTTGCAATGGTCTGGTTTGTTTTTATGTTTCACACCACGGCATACAAGATCCTGTATATATTATGAATTCAGAAACTGGTGACCACCTCCATCTGCCACAACTATGCATCCCAATTGCAACGAATCAAGTACTTTCGTGGTATCCACGATACAACGTAATTGGGGGTTTCGGATACTGTCAACGTACCAATGAGTACAAGGTAGTTCGAATTCACATGGATGGTAAAGTCTAAATACACACTTTAGGAGACAAGAGGGGATGGAGGAACATAACATGGGAGATTCCTTATACTTTTCGGAGTTCAGGTGTGTACGCACATGGTTGTATTTTTTGGATAGATTGTTGTCAGCAAGATATTGGCATAATATCTTTCAATTTGGACGCCGAGACGTTCCATCAACATTTGCCACCCCCCGCATCATATTCCTGGGAGTGAATTTTGGATAAATACTTACCCATCACTTAGGATGGTCATGTTCGGAGTTCGCATTTTATTTTACTACATCCATGAGGGAATTGATCGGCCCCGGATAGATTTTTGGGCTCCCATTTCCAAAGAAAATATTCATACATGGGCACCTGGCGGGGAATGCAATTGGAATTATGAGATAAGCATTTTATTTAAAGAGGATGAATGGCCGACTCATAACCCGATAGCCTTTATAAATAACAAGGAACTCTTATTTTGGCAGAATAGGTGTTTATTGCGTTACAATACACTCACCAGAACTTGGACGGAAATTTGGGGGGCAATACCGTGGGAAACAAGGGTTGCAATTATTCCTCACATGAGGAGCGTTGTCTCGTTGAAGAACTTTGGTGGACAATCGGAAACGTGTACTCATGATGTCCATGACACTAACACATTCCTAGGCTTATCTATGTAGCTTTTTTTCTTGCAGTTGTGTCTTTTTTTTTATTATTATTTTTTTTGGTATTTGGATTTTTTTTCTATGCTGAAATGTACAATTTATTCCTTAGGTTATTTATGTTGCTTTTTTTTTCCTTGTATTTTTTTTGTTTTTGTTTTGGTGTTTGGATTTTTTTCTATGTTGAAATGTTCAATTTCGTGCATCAACATGAAAGTGTTGCCGCTAAATGTTGGGTCATTGTTTAACTAGCCAACATTTGGTTTTTTCCTTTTTTTGCGTTACACCTATGGTCCAGTGACCTAGGTAATTAGGGCCACCCCAACCGACCTAGGTAATTAAATTAAAAGGAAATTAGATAAATATGAAAATATTCATTCCATATATCTCATGAGATCATAATTTATTTTAGTTTGTTATGTTCGTTATGTATATTAGATTAAAAAGGAAATTAGATAAACATGAAAATATTCATTCCATATCTCCTTATATTGCTAGCATATTCGATGTAAATACCAAAGAATATGTGATTTAAGATAATGATGGAAAACCTAAGAAATTGGGGTTTTCCTTAGAAATATATATAAATTACACCAAGCATAGAAAAAATTAACATAGAGTATTAAGAGGAAAATGAGTTATGCTAAGAGGGACTGTAGAGATGAAACTGAAGAGCGGATCCAAAAATGTCCTCGACTGATGGCTGGTCCTCGTAAATTGAGGATTATCATTACTGTGGACGGAATAACTATTGTTCCTGGTGTTCCTCTCGACGCTGTAATTAGTTATGTTGTCAGTAGTGTTGACAATGATGATGTTCCTATTTATGCTAATGTTATTCCCGGTGTTCCTCTGGACGCTGTAATCAGTAGCGTTGAGGATGCTGATGTTCCTGCTTATGCTGATGTTCCTGCTTATGCTGATGTTCCTACTGTAAATGATGATGCTCCTGCTTCTATTATTGAAATTATTGATGAAGATCGTCTCGATGTTCCGGATATGGCAGATAATCCAAAAGTTAACAAGCATGTAGAGCCTGATGAAGCAGAAAATGACAAATCTGAGGATGACAAGGCGCCCAAGCCTGCTGTTTGGAGTGATCAGGTTCACCTCAGCATTGCAAGAAGAATTGTTTGAAGATGGGGGATGGTTCATTTGATATGTTTTTTTTTTGTTGATGATATGGTTTGATTTATCGATTTCATTTTGTGGACGCTTTGAAAGTTGTTTTCGTTTCTTGTTTCATTTGCTAATTTTGTCATTTAGAAGAAGGTGATGTTTATGAATTCTTTTATTATTTAGGTATTGGAATCATGAAATAAATAAGATAATTATTTATAAGTTCATAGACTTTATAGAATGCAATATACTCTTGCAAATTTATTTGTTTATGAGGTGTGCATTCTTATGGAAAAATAAATATATTTAGCTGAAAGAACGGAGGAAATGTAGAGAAATACAGTTTTCCCCCCCCTGTAAACAATAAGAATCAATTTATCACTTTAGGTCTGATCTTATTATCTCCTTGCCAATACTTTTAACAAAAATACGAGTTTGAACAAGTAAAGTGCTATTGAAAGTAAAGTACTGCTATACGAGGATGTTAAGGATAATGATCTTTGCGTGGAATTGGATGAGAATGAGGAACAGACTAATCGACAAAAGAACCAGACTCATCTAACAAGTTCTTTTCTTTTTAAACGGGGTTTTTGATGACCATTTTGTTTTCGGTGGTGGTTTTATTTATTTTTTAAGTCGCACTAGATGGAGGCTTTTTACGCTGATAGATAGGTTGACATTTATGTGATAAATGATTCACGTTGAACTTTTATGTTTTTCTCGGAAATGATGAACATGAAAATGGATGGGTTTAGTTTATTTATCTTTATTAGCTTACTTGTATGATTAGAATAATACGTTTCCTACATAGGTGCAACTAATAATTCATACGTTTCCTCCCTAAACAAAGAATAATACAGAGACAACCTAGACTTAAAATTATTAAGGTAAATATTATTCGAAATAGGAAAGTACTTTTTTTTATATAGCCTCTTCTCGAGTTGGTTAGAGATAGGAAACAAAATTTCGAAAATTTTGGGAAACAATTTTATCATAACTGTCTACGATATATTCTCTCATAAAATAAGGAAACTAACCATATTGGTTACACATCAAAAATTTGGAAATAAAAAAAGAAAAACACCAAAAATCTTTTGTTTGGCGGGTGATGAAAATGAATTTTTTGGCGGGATGATTTCAAAAGGAAAATCAATTCCGCTTTGATGGTTTGGTTAAATTCCAAAAAGAAAAAGAAAGATGAGTTCGATCTACTTTTTCAGTTTTTATTACTCGATTCATTCTCTATATGAAATCGTAATTATAATACTATCTCTAATCTTTACAAGGAACCTACCTCTTCAGACTCAATCTTTGTTGTTGGTATTATTTCTACAACCCATTATCGAATGAATATTAAATTGATGTTAGATTTTTTGTTTGATCTCATGGAATCAGATGTTAGATATTATAGGTTTAGTCGTTAAAGCATAATTAGGGTTTGTATTCTATCACTTCTTATAGGTTTACTAGTTAAAGCATGAGTAGGGTTTTTATTCTATTACTATCTCTAATCTTTACAAGGAATCTACCTCTTTAAACTCGATCTTTGTTGTTGGTATTATTTCTACAACCCATTATCGAATGAATATTAAATTTATGTTAGATTTTTTGTTTGATCTCATGGAATCAGATGTTAGATCTTATAGGTTTACTAGTTAAAGCATGATTAGGGTTTTTATTCGGTTGTATCAAAGAACAAGTTAATGACAAGCACGGGTTGTATGATGAGATGTGATTTCATTTTGTTACAGCAATAATATTTTAGGCTTAAGTTACATGCATGAACTATTATAAGATTTAGGTAAGGATCTTTCTTTCATGTTACTTAGTTAGGCTTTACTAGTTAGTTAGGTTTTACAAAATAAAAATAAATAAAAAAACTTAACACGATGCTAATTTTTTTCTAGGGTTTTTGTTATTGTTTGGGTTGGATTTTGATTGAGAGTTAATAACTCTACATTGATCGACGATGTTGTGTCAATCATATTTATATACAATGCTTCTCAAGATTTAATCATTTGAGTCTCTATTACTTGGCGAGCCTGTAACGTCTGCATTTTAAGTTGCCACTTTTAATAATACCATGTTGTTGGTTGGCCAATTTGACTATATCTTCAAGCTAAAAAGGGATAATCATTATCTGGTGCTTTAGTGCTCTTGGCTTTTGTAACAAAAAGTTATATAAGACCGTTTAACCGGTACCTTTCGCTTTGTGGATAACATAATAATCATGAGGAGATTTTGTGTGTTGCAGTGATGTTTTAGCCTCAAGTTACATGCATCAATGAGTTCATGTTTGTTTTCTTTTCATATAATAGAAAATAGGTGTAACACATGTTGCCTATCTGTTAGGTTTAGCTAATATTTTCCAAAATAAGCTCAAATTCCTAACTAAGATGCACGTACCTACACAACTTTTGTCATGGGAGAAGATGATGATTACGACCAATGGAGGGAATCAGATGATGAGGTGGATTCTGATGAAGAAACGATGGATTTAGATGAGAGTCATGATGACATTGTACAATCAGATGACAATGATGGTGAACATATGGTCCACATTGCTAGATTTGAAGACTTAATAGGTAATGTGCGAAACCTTGTACTTATTTGTTTCTACTTAAACATCACATGGTTTCATACGTTGCCTCGGTTATTTCCAGAGTCAGAAATTTCTGAAAATGATGATTTGGAGGTGTTAGAAGAAAAAGAATTGGAAAATGCTCGAAGCGAAAAAGCCACAACAAGAAGACTCTACAGAAGTGATCATAAAAGAGAGGGGAATGACAAGAATGTTGAAGCTTCATAGAGACTTCTCGAAAAAAGATGCCAAAAGAAGGGATATTGAATTTGATAAAATGTTCCGGCCTATTGGTGACCATAGAATTGAATTCAATAGTTACCTAGGCTATTTGGTCCGTGATATGGTTGGCATAAAACATTTATGTTGGAAGGAAGTCCCTTCAACAACAAAAGAAAATATGTGGGAGAAAATTGGTATGCATATGCGGTTACCAATTCTGTCGTTTTTGTTGTCTAGCGTGAGTCTCGTGATTAACATACATTAGATGTTATTGCAGCTTCATTATGAGGTGCCCCATGAGCTGAAGCGAGTGGTCATGAAGCGTCTACCTGTTCAGCTGCGGGACTTCATAAGGAAATTGTACAACAATCATGTAAAACCCTTCCTGGAAATGCTGCACAAACTAAGAACTTTTCCCAAAAAGTACGAAATGGTAATGGACCAAGAAAACTGGGACAATTACCTTAATCATGTACTAAAATCGCCTATATTTAAGGTATGGAATACACATTGATTTTTCTAATTTGTGTTTCGTTCTTATGTCTATCCCAGCATACTAATGAAATTATTTTTATTTCCTTTGCAAGAAAAATTTGGAGAGGGGAAAAGAGGCAATATCACAATCCAAGTTCCCACATCGGACGGGACGAGGAGGATACTTGGGATTAAAACTAAAATTATTAAGTCAGTTGTCTTATTTATTATACACTGCACAGTAAAACCGTCCATATCTGTTTTGTATGTCATGTTGCGTGTCTCATATATGCAGAAACTTAAAACGGTATAGGGATGTGTCCTCTTACACCAATATGTAATTTTGTCACATTAGATGCTTTGGAATAGGTTTTCTGCTTTTACATAGTTAATATCGTGCGGATGTAAATCCTTACTTGTTTACGGTAACTACTAGGTCCAAAGCGGAAATGTTGTCGAAGAAGATCTTGAAGACGGGGTGCTTCATGTGGGCAAGAGCACGCGAAAACAAAGAAGGAATTATTCTGACGAGTTTGTCGGGAAGAAGACATCGAAGTTGTGAGAAAACGAAACTTTACAAATCCTCATGTTTTTAACCAAAGTAAGTGCAAAGTAATTGCGCAAGGTTTAAATCAGAATTTAACACATTATTTGAACATGAAGAGAAGCGGAAGATGATTCGAGAGGGAACTCTAACGGTTGGTTATAACGAGGATGCCCTAACAGTTGCGATCGGCCCGGATAAGGGTGGACATGTCAAGGGGGCTGGCTTTGGAGTGACGGCAACCCTTTACTTTCCAAATGGTAGAAAACCAAGACACGAAAGAGAACGATGAACTGCGTGAAAAGTCGAAAGCTAAGGAGAAAGAATTAGAGTCTACTAAAAATGCGTATCTGAGATGAACAGATAACTTGTTATCTCAAGGAGTCGACATTGCGAAAATTGTGGGCAACAATATCAACATGTCTGGAAGAGACGTAAGTGAATTGAGTTTTGATTAGATTGTGTAATTTTAAAAAAATTGGCGATGTGATTCGATTTTTTCAAACAATGTGTTCAACTACTGTCACGGGATGCGGGACCTAGCAACTCCTCCAATCGATCTAAGAATAACATAGGTCCGAATCAGTTAAGAAACATCCAAAAAAACATGGTAAATCCGGTCATGAAGTTATCTGAGAAAGCACCAAAGGGAATGAAGCGTGGGACTCTCCTTGTACTAAAATGCCGACCATTTCTCTTTGAATCCCCGACGTCTTTAGTATCAAAAGAAGTCTTCGTCTCCTCCATCCATGGGAATCTCGAGAATGTGCCATCTGAAAAAAGTTACCATTGATGTATGGTTTTCCAACGCGTTTAAATTTTTAATCTTCCATTTACTATCTCTCATGCGCCTTGTGTTTCTGCAGCGCATAGGATGCAAACTTTGGTTTGGAGAAAAGGACAACATTGTTGCCGTTGGTAGAGCTTACTCTTCAAAGAAGGTATCTTATAAAATGAAGTCAGGAATGACGGGTGAGGTTACATGCTATAGCATCCTGGTTAGTGAAGTACTAAATGAAACCATCAAATTACCCTTTGGCACATCTTCTGGGATAAAAACTTTAAAAGATGTTGGTGATGCTGAAATTAGTTGGCCATCAAATCAAACCATCTTGGATCAAAAGGTTAGTTGCTATGCTTGTTTGCTTTATTAACTCATTGGATATGTTTTTACACAAACCAGTTATATATATATAACTTGTTTGATATAAGAGACGAATATGTTATCAGCTATATGAATCACGAACGTTAGTGTATATTTTAGAGAACGAGATATGTGGTTAACTATTTGATTTTGAGTCAGTTGTGCATTTTGCTTAAATGGTTTCACTGCAAAAAGAAGGTACAACTTTCATTTTAATTTTCTGATTCAGGTAAGTCAACCAAAACATTCTGAGGCTGTAAAATCACTGGATCTACTCAACGGAAGCCAATCTCGTATCGTAATATCTGAAAAAGTTCCGAAGGTATGTGTTTTAAACCAGTTACATGATCTTAAGACCATATGAGTCTGAAATATGCTATCAACTATATGAATCACGGACGCTAGGGTGTATTTTGGAGAACCATGTATATTTGCTACCTATTCAATTCATCGGTGTCTTCGCATTCACGGTAGAATTTGGTATATTTGTTACCCGAATATGGAATATTACTCTACTGCTGCAGGTAACTCAACAAAATTCGGGGAAACATACTTTGGATGTGACATCAAAAGCTACATCTAATCGGAGCAAATATGAGATCACGAAAACTGTAGCAGTTCATCCGGTATCTGTTTTATTTTTACATGCATTTTAAATCTCAAATTTGCTTTGAAGTTTTCGCTTGAAGATGTTCATATGCCATATATTTCAGCAGGGTAGAAGGTGCTACCTTTTTGACGAGCTGTCTAAGGCGAATGTCGTTGCTAGAGTTAGAGCTTTTCTGTTAGCAGGAAAACAACAATTACATGGAAAGGATGGGGTGGAGGTTGATTGCCACAAAATCCTGATTGATGAAGTAATAAAACCGAATTTCTGTCTACCCGTACGATTTGATGGTATGGAAACATTAGGACAAACTCTTGGAAAAGCGATTCCTTGGCCAAAGTATGGTGTTAAGCTTACCGATCCTGCTAAGAAGGTTAGTTGCTTGGCTTGTTTGATTTCTAAGTCGAATATACATAAACCAGTCTATCAATTATATGAATCACCGATCCAAGTGTAAATTAGAGAACCTAGAAAAATAGAAATATGTGTAACTTTCAAAAGTAACTAATAACTCTTTTAATCTTATGCAGAACCCTACCAGTAATTCACAACCAACTACTTCTCTGCGGAAGTCTCCTTCACGTAGCAACCCTTCTGATGGATCTAAGAAGTAGTTTCCTAATCTTATGCAGAACTCTACCAGTAATTCCCAACCAAATCCTTCAATATCTGTAGAGAAGTCGTGCACATCTACGACAGAACCTCTGGCTAAGACATCTAATGGAGTATGTTTTTGTTGATTTTTTTTTCTTCGTAAATCTATATTGCTAATGCTAGCATCTTCTTTTTATATGATGTTCATATGTCGTATCTCCGCAGAAAGAAAAACACGACTTTTGGAATGGATCTAGGGGAAACGTCGTTGCTAGAGGCACTATTTTACCTACGCTGCCTAACCAGAAAATACATGGACAAGATCTTCCTAAAAACTGTTATGTTGTCAATATTCAGGAGGATATAGTTCCATCGTTTGTGTTAACCGAACCAAGTGGTGAGTTTAAGTTAATAGGGGAAGCTAAAGATGGTTTTGTGGCATGGCCGAAAGATAACTGTTCCATCTCTGATGACAAGGTTAGTTTCTTAGCTCTTTTGCTTTGTTAATCAAGTATATAAATTGTTTTACATAAATCGTATATTCAGTTTGATTAAAGAATAAGTACGAGATAGAAATATATTAACACCTAAATGGAACATGAATACCAGTGTAAATTAGAAAATTGATATTTGGTTACGGATTTTATTATGGGCGTCAGCTGTGAAAAATATCGCGACCTTCAGTGAAGTTGGCTTTATTACATTCTTGGAAAAATGACTTTTGTCTGTCTCTTGTTGAGAATTCACATGATGAGATTTAATTCGCCTTGGATTTATATATATATATATATATAATACATTTAATCTCTTTCCGCAGAAACTCCACAAACATGGAAAACCTCATAAGTAACTGAGAACCAGTTTTAGATTCGAGAAGAAATTGGAAAGTGACCTAAGAACAACAAGCAGCCTTGCAGAAGATAAACTGATGAGGAGCACCTAGCCGTCAATCCACATTCGGGGAGTCATGCAGCCTCTTACAAGCTTCCAAAGAAGATTAAAAAGGCGCAGAGAAAGTTATATGTACAAAGTGTAGATCAGGCATACCAACTTCCAGATGGGGAAAAAAGGATGACAAGGTTTGCCGCGTCGAGAATGTCACAACCTGATCAATTGCTTGAAGAGACACCACCATCAAAAAAGTTGAAGAAAAACTGATGATTTTTGGATAAATGCTCTTTAATATTTTCTTTTGCAAATTGTTAGACCAAATCTCAACATTTTTTACTGTGTTATTAAAAATAATATGAATTTTTGGCATATATGAATTTCAGATTTAACCACAATTTATATAAAGTATAAGAGAATTTGGATAGTGCCAGGTGGATGGTTTAGATGCGTCATATCTGAACGGCTTAGAGGCGTCACACACGTAATACACACGCTTCGAGATTAATTGGCGTGGCTAAACATAACATAAAGACACATTAAACAGATATAAATTGGCGTGGCTAAATATCACATAAAGCCACGCTATATGGCGTGTCTATAGGTTCACATGTGGACGGTCAACGTTACATCTGAACGGTCAATATTGCATCATCTTAAACGAGATCCAATGGTTCCTAATACAGCCACGTGGATGAAGGTAATTGTAAATTGGCGTGGCAAAATATCACATATAGCCACGCTATATGGCGTGTCTATAGGTTCTTCAATGAACGGCTCAAAACGTTACATGTGGACGGTGAAGGATGAATATAATTTAAAGGTCAATATTGCATCATCTTAAATGAGATCCAACGATTCCTAATACGTCCACGTGGATCAAGGTAACTGAAAATTGGCGTGGCTAAATATCACATTAGCCACGCTCTATGGGGCGTGTCTATAGGATATCCAATGAACGGCTCACAACGTTACATGTGGACGGTGAAGGATGCATATAATTGAACGATCAATATTGCATCATCTTAAATGAGATCCAACGATTCCTGATACGGCCACGTGGATCAAGGTAATTGTAAATTGGTGTGGCTAAATATCACATATAGCCACGCTATATGGGGCATGTCTAAAGGATATCCAATGAACGACTCACAACATTACACGTGGACGGTGAAGGATGCATATAATTTAACGGTTAATATTGCATCATCTTAAATGAGATCCAATGATTCCTAATACGTCCACGTGGATCAAGGTAATTGGAAATGGGCGTGGCTAAATATCACATATAGCCACACTCTATGGGGCGTGTCTATAGGATATCCAATGAATGGCTCACAACGTTACATGTGGATGGTATTCAACGGTTCCTAATACACCACGTGGATGAAGGCAAGTGAAATTGGCGTGGCTAAAACATAACATATAACCACGTTAAACCTATATGGCGTGTCTATCGGATAAGCAATGGCTACGCCAAAAAGCAATTTGCGTGTCTAAAGTGAACCAAATAGCCACGCCTAAAAGCAATTTGCGTGTCTAAAGTGAACCAAATAGCCACGCCAAAAAGCAATTTGGGTGTCTATAGTGAATCAAATAGCCACGCCAAAAAAACATTGGCGTGTCTAAAGTGAACCAAATAGCCACGCCAAAAAGCAATTTGTGTGTCTATAGTGAATCAAATAGCCACGCCAGAAGCACTTAGCGTGTCTATAGGGAACCAAAGAGCCACGCCAAAACAATAAATCGTGTGTCTATAGAGTACCAATACTTAAGTTTTTGGGACACTATATAGCAACGCCTATATGGCTTTGGCATGTCTATTTCATGCAGAAATAGACACGCAAGGCAAGCATGGCTATAAGCTACCTAAAACCACGACGTGTTACCTAAAACCATGCAAGCAGAAGTCATACCAAGTCCAAACCAAATTGGCGTGTCAAAACCCCTATGGACACGCCAATTTGGCGTGGCAAAAGCGTATGTTTGTACTAGTGAAAGGGAGGCATGGCCATGCCTTAGGCCAACTTGCGCCACTTGCCATTGTCCACGTCCCTTCCTAAACCGGCCCTATTTCTTTCGACCAATCGTGTCGCCTCAAATTAGCCACGCGCACATAAGTTGTGGCTGGGCCCATACTTGTCGGCCCCACTTGCCATCGACCAATCAGGTCGCTCTAAAGCCACCACACTCTCACCAGAAGTGTAGTCATGCCTTATGTTTGGACGCCCCCTTTTCTTGGCCAATCAAGTCGCTCTAAACTTGCCACCATACATTAAAGGCCAAACGCACCCTGTCGCGCCACCATACTAACTAGAAAGCCAAACACATCTTACCACAATAACATATTGATCGGCATGCTAACATGCCACTCTGTCGCGGTAGCATGCCACTTTGGCCTTGGCCACGCCGCCAAGCCCTAATTCTTACCACGGTGCCAAATCCTAGCCTTGGCCACGGCGCCAAGCCCTAATTCTTACCACGGCGCCAAATCCTAGCCTTGGCCACGGCGCCAAGCCCTAATTCATACCACGGCGCCAAATCCTAGCCTTGGCCATGCCGCCAAGCCCTAATTCTTACCACGGCGCCAAATCCTAGCCTTGGCCACGCCGCCAAGACCTAATTTTTACCACGGCGCCAAATTCTAGCCTTGGCCACGCCGCCAAGCCCTAATTCTTACCACGACGCCAAATCCTAGCCTTGGCCACGCCGCCAAGCCCTAATTCTTACCACGACGCCAAATCCTAGCCTTGGCCATGCTGCCAAGCCCTAATTTTGGCCACGTAGCCAAACCTTAGCTTTGGCCATGCCACAACGCCACTGGCATGCCGCCATGCCACGGCTACTAGTATGCCGCTATGCCATGCCACGCCACTGGCATGTCGCTATGCCACGGCTACTAACATGCCGCTATGCCACGGCTACTAGCATGCTGCTATGCCGCGGCTACGCCATTATCATGTCGATATGCCATGTCTACGCTACTAGCATGCCGCTATGCCATGGCTCCACCAGGCGCTACTATGCCAATGGCGCCACTTCGCTATACAACAAGATGCGGCCATAATCAATGAGCACTCTTCCTCATGAGATGTAATCTCAGCCATCCAAGTTCGCCACTGAACTGACGGACTTGCAGCAAGTCCCAGGCAACCCGCTACGCCACGGCTACGCCAGGCGCCACTATGCTAATGGCGCCACTTTGTTACACAACAAAGATGTGGCCATAATCAATGGCTACCCTTCCTCATGAGATGTAATCTCAGCCATTCAAGTTCGCCACCAAACTGACGGACTTGTGGCAAGTTTTAGGCGGCCGACCAAGGCAAGCCTAATAAAATCACATGTTATTTTTCTATGACAAAGTCTCTTGACTTTGACTTGCCACACATAGCAACCTGCTACACGTTTTCCACGAAAACACTCGAGACATCAAACATGTCACAAACTGGGGGATACTCATCAGGGTATTGGTCTGGCGGTTTACAGCGTACGGCGTGCAATGCGCCCGTTACAAGAAAGTGTCATGAAATAGGACAATTAGTGGTGGTGAAAAGTAACGGTGTAAATAATTCATTTCCTTCATCATGGAAGCGTAATGACTGACGGTTACACGAATTCACTTCCCTCATCATGGAAGCATAACGTCCGACGGTTACACGTTACTCTATTCTTCCACCACTCAATCATTTCCACTTCCTACGAGACCAGGCTACGTTTCAGTATGACTTGTATAAATAGGCTTCACCTAGTTTCACCAAAAGACAAGTTTTGGTCGGCAACAATATAATATCTAGAAATCATCTGGTAGCTTTCCATTCTGCTAACCAGTTCTACTTCTGATACAAGTCATAAAACAAACCACACCTTCAGAATCAACGATTATGGTCTCAACACTCTCTTCGATTCAAGTCCAAGCATGGAACGACCATTTCTTGGTTTAGGCCAGGATTGTACAGATTGATCTCTCGAATCAAAAGTACTCCCGTGCAGTGCATTGTTTAGGGTTTAGATTCGTTTCTCACCCACGCACCCCAAATTACCAAAATCAGCAGAAACAGTTTTCACCCACAAACAAGGAGACATGCTATCTCCGATGTGGGTCATAAGTCCGTCGGGTACGTTTTTACGCATCTACGGATCATACATGACCAGCAGTATCTCGTCGAGGATGTATACTAGGAATCATGACATCAAAATCAGCCGCGTCTTGTGAAGTCATGCTGGAATTGTGGATGTTCTGGTTCATAAGCCTGTCGGGGGACATTTTACGCTTTACAAAACCTACATGATCAGCAGTACCTCGCGGGGATGTGCGCTAGAAATCATGGCATGATGACCAGCAGTGTCTCGCGGGGACGTATACTAGAAATCGTGGCTAGGGATGCCTTGAGAGCAAAGGGATTAATCTCTCCCTGAGATCTGAGTTTGTCCTATGGTCTTGAAATGATATTCTTGACCTTTATCCAAACTTCACCATCTACACTAGTATGCACACCTTAAAAAGTATGTGAACTCATGAACCCGAATCGGTATGCAAACCAAGTCGCGTACTAGAAAAGAATTCTTTGGTCCAGGAATTGGTTTGGTATCCTTGCCTGTACACGTATGAGAAAAGTTCTGTGAACTCCATAACTTATCATTTTCTTAAGTTATCCATACCGGTACACGTACTAAAAAAATTATGTGAACTCTGGAACTCGGTCATGTTATAAAGTATACATACCAATACACGTACTTTGACCTAACTATTCACGAATCGATTAACTATTTGTACCTTGTACATTTACTTACCATGTCAGTTAAATTCATATGCACTTAAATTATTTCTCCGAGATAATTAACATTTGAATAATCTCTAAAAACACCATAGACATATTTGATCACATTATTGTGACTCGAGTTAAGTCTTAAGTGTTTATGAAAAATGCTCAAGCTTATAGTTCAGTTGGCTGTCTTTGGCTAACCATTTATGAGCGTGGTCTTGTACACGGTTCGGTTACGGTTTATCCTAACCAGAGTATATATCTTGATTATGTTGATCAAATTCAAATATCCATATAACAGTGGACAAGCATCTAAGAAGCCTTCAAATTGTACTCCCAATCAAAGAGTACACCTTCGATAACAGCGCCTCTAGATTCGGCACAAATATCTCGACGCTGATTCAACACCAACACGATCAAAGTGTAACAAAACTATAATCGATAAGTCTTCACTATCCCATGATAAGACTTCTGAAGCAATGCAACATCAATTATCCATGGATGACACAAACTCCTTCAACATATATCTTTTTTTTGAACAGATGAGCACATCTGGGATGCACATGGGGATTCGATCTTGTTGGAAAGATGGATTCAAATCTATTTCAACAAATGTTATCCACATAACAAGTTACTGCAACCTGGTGTGATTCCATGAAACTTGACCTCTCTACATCACAAACCCCTGCACGACTGAGAAACTTCCTCTCTTCATCAGAATGAAGACCGGTGCTGCCATCTTCCAAAACAACGTCGATTCACTGACGGAGCCAGTTCACAGTAAATTCAAATTGTTCAAGAGAATTCGGGCTGATCAGTACACCTTCATCTTGGGAATGCTCAACCCACCAACTAGTTTTGTGAATGTAAAGGCTCACTGGATGAAGGAGCAAAGGTTATGTCAATAATCATGGTTCTAGCCTTTTCGGTCTCTGGAGAAACTCCAACTATAGTATCGGCATCAACAAGGATATCTGGAGGAACTCCGTCCATGGTCTCCGCATCAACAACGGCCTCAGGAGCAACATCCTAGGGCTTCATCAACTAACCATTCTCTGAAGTGTTACACATGAAGTGGACTTCTCCAAGAACTAATGATTCATATCAAGGTGTGTAGACATGATAACATGTTCACATGAAAGTATTCCCAAAGCTTGCACGACTGGCAGGCACAATCCAAAGTCTTCTACAAGATGTTCTCATCGCCTCTACAAATGAGATACAACACACTTCAGGCCATGGGTTTACAAAAACGTACCAATGGGTGAGGAATGGGACAATACTTCCTCAAAAAAATATGTTCTTCTGTGTCTCTTATACAACATACCATAAGTGCGCATCAATCAGACATACGAGCTGAAAGATATGGCCTTTACCGTCACGTCTACAAAATCTGAAAAATTTGTACGGGTTTACAAATTACAAATGTGCACGCTTAGTTGGCTGACCTCTACAACTCCAAATTGATTGATTCTTTTCTCATGTGATAAGTCAGTCTCTTAACTTCAAAATTTGGGGTAAAGCATCGAATTCCGACGTCGTATGAGGTTCCTACAGCTTCCAGAGCATACAACATGCAAGCAGTAATTCTTGTACGGGATTCATAACTTCCACAATCGATCGGTGTCTACTAGGTCTTTCCACTAAGTCCTTCATCAAGGTACCTCCAACTTCGTCCACCTAGGTCTTTACATCAATTTTTCTACCTAGGTGCTCTATCTAGGTCTTGCCAGAAGAAGGGAAAACGAACAGGAGAGATTTAACAAAATACTGGGGACTGACAGTCCATTGATTATGGTGCTCAGTTTCACAGTCCAAGATACGAGGCACCAGAATTTCATGTGCTAATCATTCATCATAAAAGGAATGCTATCATCGGGACATTCAATAATGGTCACTACATCATCCCCTCTTGAGAGCAACCTCAGTTGTGGTCCTGTGACCGGGGTTTGAGTAATGTTTCTACGGCGATGAAGCAAGATGGCACTGCAAGCACCATGCTCATGTATCAATCAAGGGGTCATGATCTCAAATGAATCAATGACATTAAAATCCTTCACCAACCATTCAAGACACAAGCGAATGGTCTAAAGACACAACAAGAGTGTTTTTACAACAAGCTCGTCTGAGATGATTATACATTGTCCCGCATAAATCAGCGAGCTGGGAGAAATTGGTGAAGAATATAGGGATGGGTCATACGCCATTTTCTTCGTATGGATGTCCTCTACAACATATCCAAAATTCACAACAATTGGATAAACGATCAAAGAGATGTGGCCAAAACATTTGACTACATGCCAGTTAATTTGTCTTTGGAAGTTTACTGTTTCGCCTATTTCGGACCCTAAACATGCTCAAACTCAAAAAGCTTGTTTTCAAAATCTCGGAAATTTCCTGGGCATGAAAAACATGGGTAGATCGCGAAAATCCGACATCGGACGAAGATTCTACAACGTTTTTACTGAAAGATTGAAGTCTGGATTTTTCTGGTGACGTATTTCGGCAAAATTTCTCATTCGTTCATGTGGGTTCTCATTTATTCATCCCCAAATCATTAATTTCATACTTCTATGAATAAAGTACAAGGGAATATTTACTTGAGGGGTCTCTAAGCCATTCGGAGGATCAATATTACCAGAATCACCATTAGTAGCATTGTTTCCTTCATTCGGTCCTGGGTTTTGAGAATTCCCCGTCTCACCATTTTCCAAGGAAGAATGAGCATTGTCAATACTTTGTTCATCCACGAAATCTCCTCCAGGATACATCAACAACAATTATTAATATTTCATTCAAGGAGTGCTATAAACGATTATACGAAGAGGTACTTACATCAACTTCTTCTTCAACGCCCGATTCATAGACTGTTTGATCAGCAGCATTGAATTGAAGACCGTCAAGGCTCGATGGGGAAAAGTTCTGAAACGAAGTAACAAACATTGGTTTCATGATCCTAATTGCACGGACAAGAAAAAGTCATGGTATAGGGAACGATAACAACTCACCAAAGAAATAGCCGTGGACTTTACAATATTCGGTATCATTCTATAGTCCTTACTTCTGGATTCTCCGCCCCGAAGACTTAATGCTATTTCTGAGTAATCCACATCGACCCGAGGTCTCAAAGACCGTCCTATGGATATTTCAATCTCGGCCGAGCGGAGACCATCTCAACAGTAGGAGGTTCTTTTAAGGTAGTCCGAGCAGCTATTACAAAGTCATGAAGGCGTTCAAGTTGCTGGGTCCAGAAACCGATATAATCCGGAGTTTCATACGTGGCTCGGTTAGAGCAAGGAAACATGTATTCACGACCATTCAGGTATGTGTAATCCAAATAAGCCTAAGTTGTTCAACTGATGGTTTATTCCTTCGAATGTGCGAAACACATTGGTCAAAGCCCATCTGGCGTGCTGCTCTGTCAATGTTGTACTATTCCACGAAGAACTCTCCATGTATTACTCATACTAAGTAACCAGGAGTACAACTCAGTATGAAGGATCTCTCACCATCACTCAGAGGTCCCAGAAGTACCATTTCTTGAAGTTTCATCCGTAGAGATGTCATCTCTGGAAGTGTCATCATGGGAGTCGGTCATTCTTGCAAAGTGGTTGTGACAGATGCATAACATTTCTACTCCAACACCTCGTTCATATAAAGCGCAGGATTCAACAAAACAATGAATCATGGAATAAAGGTGCTCACAACAGCGTCTACAAAAATGGTAACTTTCAACTCTTACATGTTTACGATTCCACTAACAGTAGTGATGGTGATACAAGAGTTAATACTTCAAAATTTGCTCGTCTCCTCGAACCTGCAAACACGAGCAAAATTTTTATTCAAAATCATAACTTGATTTTCATGTGAGCAACCCACAAAATTTTCACCGTGTGAGCGACTCCCACCGAGTGAACACTCATTGGTTTTGTGCATACACTATCAGATCACAAAATCCATACAAACAATATTTCATCAAAAATTGTTTACTTCTAGCAATTGCTGAAAATCAAAAATTGATTTCACATAAATTTTCATTGTGTGAACATTCACTGGTTTTTCAAAAATTGGACAGACGTCCATTCTACAATTGTGAAAACTCACATACAAACATTGTTTCACCGTGAATAATTGTCTACTTTCAACAGTTGTTCAAAATCAAAACATTGGTTTTACAAAAAATATATATTTTAACGTGAAACTCATGTAACTTTGAAAATATATGTATATATATTTTTGCTCCCTCTCGCGAGCATCCGTCTTTGAAACGAGAGTATATTTTCAAAAAATTTATGAAAGCTCACATATCGAAAGTAATTTTTTTATGAAAGCTCATAGACAAAATTTTTACTACTAACAGACGCAGGTCTATTAAAAAAAAAAAAAAAATTCTCTCGTCCGAACTTTGAAACGAGAGTTTATTCCATTTTGTGAAATTTCACAATTAAAAAAAAAAAAAAAAAAACCCACTTATGCTAGGAATCATTGTTTGTTTCTTAAACTAACGAACAAACATCCGTTCCTAAAACATGGATTTCCTTTCTTTGGGCTCGGACCCGCAAACGCTAACCCGACCAAAACTGGACGTCCGACCGACCAAATCAGCAGTGCCTCATCTCTCCGTGCTCACGGGATGACGCTCTATCATACTATCAGGGTCCTTATCTGAGAATTTGTTCGTAGATTACATCATTGGAGAAAATCGAGGATTCTGAAAATACCTTTGTACGACCGAGTTCAACTACTTATCTCGTCGACTGGAAAATCACCATCTAATGCTTACTTCGGAACATGACTGTCCCTCACTAAGCAGGGGACTTAATGTTGATGGTGGATTTTCGACAAAGGTCAAAATCGTAAAATCATGATATTGCATGTTTCTGACCCGGCTTCAGGAATGCATGTGACGATTCGTGTTTTACGATCCGTGAACCACTTCACGATCTCTGATCCAGTTCCTTTCAGAGCCATGATGAATATGATTCTCGAAAGGCCATGATGAATATGATTCTCCCACTAGCTGAGCGTACGATGCTACGCATTTCATCATGACCTCTATGTAGAATAACGTGATTGGGCGGTCCTCCTACATAATTGTTCGTTGAGATGGCTTAACGCCTTCAGGACGACGGCGATACTCGATGTTCCCTGACTACATAGAGACTCCTCTCTACATAGAAGAAAGATTGGGAGGTCCTCCTACATAATTATTTGTTGAGAGGGCTTAACGCCTTCAGGACGTCGGCGATACTCGTTGTTCCCTGACTATGTAGAGAGACCATGTATAGATTCAGTCGGCTCTCCTACATAATTGTTTGTCGAGGGGGATAAACGCCTTCAGGATGTTAACAACGTTGCACGATTGTTCCCTGACTATGCACCTTTCAGAACGAGTATGATGCTTCGACTATCTCATATCTAGATTCTACAATAGATTAATTCTACCGTGACATTCGCCACTGAATTCCTAGAAAATAATCTATTATATCTCATTACTCTGTTCCATAAAACCCCGGCTAACTCCATGGATTAGTAATAGATAACCAATTCATCTCATTACCCCGTTCCCTGAATTCCCCGGCTGAATTCATGGATTAGTAATAGATGCAAAATTCATAATTATTACTTTGTTTCATGAATCATTCTCCGCTGAATTTCATGAATTTGTAATAATTAGTCAACATTCGTCATCTGGACTATCACCGAATAAGCCCCAATAAAATGGTGAAGTGTACTCAACAATGATGCACGAACGAGCATTTGAAAATATGGACAAAGGAGGAATCCTACACAAAACATGAGAGATAAAATAATAATAAAAAAATAGAAAAGAGGCGCCTATGGACCGGGCCCACCGGCCGGCCGTCCATGCCGCCATGGCCGGTCCCCCATGCCTCTTCCTTTCATTTTTCTTATTTTATTTATTTTCATGAACTCATGAAAACTCCTTCATTCAAGCAACTTTCCTTGTTTGAGCAAAACTCACGGTTTCTCCATATTTTCACGGTTTCATAAAAAATAATAAAATAGGGAAAGGTGATGCGGGACCGAGCTACCTGGACGGTTGGCCATGCCCTAGCCGTAGCCGGTCCCACACCTTGCAATCCCTTGTTTTCATAATTATTATTTCCCTCATCTCATGAAACTCCTCCGTTTGAGCAAAAATCATGGTTTCTTCATATTTTCTCAAATATTGCTCAAACCATGAAAAGGCCAAAAAGTCAAATGGTCACATGACCGACTAGGCTACTAACGCCAAATAATAAAATATTTTTATTTTCAAATTTTGATCAAACGAGAAAAGTTCTACTTGCTCATTCGAGCAAAATTAAGAATTTCAGTCAAAGATCAAACTCTTCTGAAAATCCGAGATATTGCTCAAATGCACACCAGAAAATACCAAAACTCTCAGGATTGAGACACGGACATTATGGTGACACATGCATGCTTCCTTGACCGACCAACGCCGGCCCTAAGGCTTGCAAGGAGCCGGTCCCACATATTCTTATAATTTTGACCTAATTTGCTCAATTGCTCATATTGGGTCCAAACTCTTTCCAACAACTTGGAATTTGCTCAAACGACCATCAGCTGGTCCCATGACCACCAAGGGCCAGTTTCATGCCCCCTTGGTCGGTCCCTCACTTCTCCATAATTAGGTTTTATCACCTAATGCTCACACGGGCACTATTTTAATAAATGATGAAACCGGCATTTTATCATCATTCTTTCACCAACCGGTCAACTAAGGACCCCGGTGCACGCTCACTCGAGCACTTGGGCACCACATGGTCGCCCATCATCCCATGTGGTCGGTCCCTCCCTCACTCATGACCTATTTCAGCAACTCATCAATTGACGAATAATTGATCAAAATTAGGGTTTCAAACAAACGCTCCACAAATCATCATTCTGAGCAAGTTCAAACACTAATAAATTTATGTTGATCCAGCAATCAACAGCTGGATTAATTATATAATATTCGGTAGTCTACCAATATTTTAATAAATATTTTATTGGGGTCACGTCATTAATAAATAATTCGTCGAATTGAGCAATACTTGTTGAGTTGCTCGAATATTGATCCAACTATCAATACTCAGTAATTTATCAGTAATTCATCGAATTGAGCAATACTTACTCAGTTGCTCAAATATTGATCCAACTATCAATATTCAGTAATTCGTTGAATTGAACAACTCGAATATTTGCTCAGACGAGCAATATCAACACAAGAACTATACATATGACATGTTCAATCCATGAATCACTGAGCATTCGTCACTCATGCTCGATTAAACAAACTTAGACTCACTGTCTAATAAGTCAAACGACTGACTAATCAAATACACATCTGCTTTGCAGACTCCACGTTCGTGAGACATCAATCACGTCACATGGGGGGATATTACTTAGGGTTTTTGTCCGGCGGCCTACGGCACGTGTGTCCATCCACGATGAGAAATGTGAGTAAGTCGTGCAAACGGCTGAAGGAGTTAGCAAAGTAGTGGGTGGATGGTTAACCAAGTCTCCACACGACCTGGAACTGGTTTCACCACGATCTCCCACTTTCCCACTATTTCACTCAAGAAACCGTCACACTCACGGGATTAATGTGTTTATTATTCTGACAATATAAATAAGTCTCTGAATCCACGATTGAAAAAGCACATTTCAAGCAATCACTCTCAAGAATTCCATCAATCGACCGTAACTTATTCGAACTCAACATTTCACGTAAAACTTGCGTAAAACCCACAACATATTCACAATCCTTGATCACCATTGATCCCACAATTCTCGGCTTCCCTCCTACGGATCAACCCATCTCCTCTTTGTGACCGAATTGACTCTGGAACGACCATTGACTTGGTTTAGGCCGGAGTCCTACATATTGATCTCTCGAACTCAAAGCACTCTCGTATAGTGCATCTATGTGAGGTTAAGCAGTTTTCTCGGTTCGAGAAGTCTTGTCCAAACCGTCGTCTCCTCAATTCTTTAAAAACCAGCAAATCATTTTTCCCCATCGACAGATCGATTTTGGAGAATAGATTTTTATGCAAATACCAAATGTTAATAATACCAATATATCGAATGATCCATGGAACCCAAATCAATTGCAACATCTTATACCACGTCTGAGAATTATGCCTGAGAATATTCACAAAGTCACTGATCTTTTTTTACAAGGTAACTATTCATGGAATGTTACTCTCTTTGAAGAATTATTCATTCAAGATATGCACGAGTAATTATGGATATAAGTATCTATGGAGAAATTAAAAATGATTCCTTGGTTTGCAGCAGATATACCGTCTCATTCAAGCCATTATGAATTCCCATGGAGAAAATTTAAATTTTCGCCATTTTCTTTAATAACTTCAAAGATTATGCTCTTTACTTGGAAACCGCTTTATAGTGATATTTTAATTGAATCAAACATTGAATATTGAATATTGATGTAATTTGTGTAAGAAAAATAAAGAAATAATTGAGCATTTGTTATTTAATTTCCCTTGGGAAAAAACATGTTTTCAACAATCCCAAGAATGGAGCTTTCTCTCAGATGGAGGTAGGCGATTCGAGATCTATTATTATGGATTGGATGTGCATCTTATGGAATATGTGGAAGATGAGAAACTATATAGTTTTCTCTAATGTTTATTTTTCTGTAGGGTTTGTGCTTAAAAAAACAACTAATTTAGATTTTAATAACCGTTGTCCAGATATAAAAAAGGGTATAAGTAACAATCGATCTCCAATTTTTTAACAATATTAGAAACCTCTTGAAATTAGATATTTCAGATTATCGCTAATCAAGGTTTAGTGGGAGCTATTATTCAGAATCACGGGATTCTGTTTCAAGGATGTGGTACTATAACTTTTGAAGCAAAATCAACAAGCATTAAAAAAATACATTAACAATATTTAGTCTTAATATCATTTTCTTTTCCTTTAAAAGAAAATAAATACTCATGGTGATGATGTTAAAGATTAACAATATGATTCTTTTTAAATACGTTTATCTTCGGATTTAACATTAGCACCATATGAAACAACAACATCTTATCCAATAACACCAACAACAACTTTTTCGACAATTACATCAACATCTTCTACAAAAACATCGATTCACAAATCTTTTCAGACCATTAACAAAGTAGGTTGCGACTCGGCAACACATTGCAAGAGTCTTGCATCTTTTTCCGATTAAAAAAAAAGACGTTTCACACACCCACCGTTAACCCCGTAGGAATCTTGGAGGGCATTTCCGTCCCATCTAAAAAAAGAATAAAAAACTTTCAAAACACTTATATGCTTCACTCTAGAAACTTCTCTTCAACAAACAAAAGATAAAGAAGAAACAAAAATTAGAGAGAGCTCAAGAAACTTCTCTTGAACAAACAAAAGAAAAGAATAAACGAAAATTAGAGAGAGGGAGGAAGAGATGTTGAATCTCACGAAGAAATGTAGTTTTATTTTGTTAATTATTATCATCAATTTAATGAACCCTGATAAAGAACTTAAACCTATACATATAAATACTTGATTTTTAATATCTCAATTAACTCACTTTCGATTTCAAGACAGTATTAGACACTACTTATTTCATTGTACACTAACCGATTTTCTCGGTTTTACAAACTAGTTGATTTTTGATGTTTCATGTTGACTTTATATTTTCAAGAATACAAAGCTGTTCCCCACAATTCGTGAACTTATTAAATATAAAACTCGAAATTTACGAGATAAGTTTTGAGTACAATTGTTTTGATAGTTCACAAATTATTCAATCTTGTAATAAATTAAGCTTGTGGGTGTCACTATGTTTAATCAAATAGAGATTACCAACTCATCATTTTTTTCCCGTTTTTTCCTTATACATTTTTTTCTCATCATTGTGAATCAACTAGCCATTTTCTATTTTATAAGGGTTTTTCAATAAACATAATGAAATAAAAGATATAAAAAGATAAACTTATACAATGTTTCATGAACAAGAAAAGAAATTTAAAGAATAATTACATCACTAAGTTTACTCAAATAGATTTTACAATCTCATTATTATTATTATTATTATTATTATATTTTATTTTTGAACAATTAACTGTCTTCTTACCATTGTAAATCAACTAACTATCTTTCAATTTTTATGAAATAAAAAAAAATTACTAAAAAGATAACCGGGAAGAAAGGTTATTATGGTCAAATAGTGGTGAGTTGTAGTTAATATATGAGAAAATAGAACTTCATATGAACACGATCATCCACGTTTCTGGAATCAAAATATTTTGTTGTTCTTACTTTCACAATTTTAGATTAGGATGTTAATTCTCTAAAGTTGATAGAGTTTTTCATAAACATCACTAGATTATACTGTGATAAATGAAAAAGAGAGACATCAATATAGTAATAAATAAATTTTAGTATCATTGACCTCAATAATAAAATTCACGGAAAGAAATCGAGTCCATTGGTAGATAATTATGTTCTTGGCAAGAATTAGAGTTTTTCTTTCCAAATTATTATCATCAAAGAGAGTTGATTGTGAAAAAATGATATCAAAAGAGTATCCTTATGGTACAATAGAATTTAGAAATGATGAAAACCATGATGATATTTTAGATACCGATAAACCTAGTGGTAAGTGACGGTGGTGGTAAAAGAGAGACAAAAAAAAAAAAAAAAAAAAAAAAAAAAACACACCAAAAATTAGACCGATTTCTATTTTACCCCTTGCTGACTCTAGATTTAGTAATTAGCAAAAAATCAGTTTTGCTCGAAGTTGTTTTAGCATTGTCTATACCAAATATCTAAAAAAAATATATTATATATGAAAAAAAGGTATACCACAAGTTATGAGTTTTGCTAATATTACTCAAATAGATTGTGCGAATCCATCTTTTTCCTCCTTTTTTGTTTGCCCATTTTGAGATCCTGATAGTTGCTCCCTTATATGATCCTGATGGTAACAACCATAGATCAATTATAGTAGAGATATCTTACACAAACTACTAATTACATATGCCCATAACAGCTTTCCAATTTGCAATTGTACCTAAACACCAATTCAAAATCAGAACTTTAACGTTATCAGTGACATTGTCTTGAGATTTATATGTCCCACTGAAATATCTGCCATTTCTCTTAATCCAAATTTCCCACTAAATTGTGAAACAACTTTCCAGTCACAAAACTGATCGGGGCCTGGTGTAATCCAGCAGCAGAAAAGGATGAGAAGCATCAACAACATATGAGGTAATGCAACTAGCTCAGAGAAAAGATATTACAAATATTTGGCTTGAACGAGATTGTCTAAATGTTGTTGATGCACTGAATGAAACTCTTAAAAATTTTAATAAGTGATTTGTTTCTCTTGTTCCTATAGAAAATAATAGTGTAGCTCATCATATCTAGCCAAAAAATCTAGTAGGATTATTGGGAGTTTGTTTCTCCAGTTTTAACTAGAGATCTCTCATTAGAGAAAATATTTGTATTAATGAAATTAAACCTTAATATTCAATTAGTCCTATGGTGTGCTAATCTAGCGGCTAGATTAGCAGTCCACGTCAGCTAGGACTACCTCCCAAGTCCTATGGGAGTGCTAATCTAGCTGTTAGCCCAGCGTTGTTTGGTTCAGCGCTTTACATCTCAGCCGTCAGATCAAAAAATAAATCGCCCAACACTTAACCATTCAACGAAAATGTAACTTTTGTAACATTGAACCATTCAGCGCTACTAACTCACTGTTAGTTCATCTGCGAGCAAACGCTAGGAGAGAGAACTAGTGTTAACAAATAGACAAGACTTTTTTTTTTGAACTGCAACACTTTTCCTGCTTATCTAGCAGCTCAATCTAGCCCATAATACTTAGCTTTAGAACTCTTGCTTCTCACATCTTCTTATTTTCTTTAGGACAAAGAAACTGACTCACATGTTAGATGAAATACAAAGGAATTTCTGGTGGAATAAGAAACAAGGAGATAAGGGATTGTACCTCAGGAGATGGGTCTCTGCCACCAAACCTAAGGCTCAAGGAGGTATGAATATTTGAAAAATGTTGTGTTGAGTGAAGTACTACTTTATAAATTAGCATGGATAATACTTAATGATCCCGACTCACTTTGGGCTAAGGTTCTGAAACATAAGTACTATCCTGACTACAACCCTCTCCATTTTACTAAAATTAATGGTTATTGGGTCTGGAAAGGGGTGTATATGAGTCTGAATTTGAGAAGGAAAAATTGGTGTTGGGAGGTTGGTGATGGTAGACATATCTATTCTCTATATATACCTCTAATTGGCCTATGCTTCATAGTCTTCACATAAATTTCAATTCTTCTCTCTTTTCCCTTCTTTAGAATTACTCTGATTAACTGAGATAGTTCAACCTTTCTTTGTTATCATGGAATTCAACACCAATCATAGAGCTTGGATTTGATATGTTGTTGTACTATAAAGCGGATTCATAATACTTCCAAGAATATATATAGAAAATTATAAAACATATTACTTTGATACTAGTAAGAGCATCCACAAGGGCGTACGGTAAAAGTCATAGTTAAAATGATACAAATATCATTTGAAAATAACACAATAAATGCTATAAATAACATTTGAAAATACCATCTTTAGTGTTTCCGGAAGTGGGGAAGTGATTGTTATAAAATAAAGAAGTTTAAAACACTGCTGTTTTTGTACACGGTGTTTGAAACGGTCTAGTAATTTTCTATATCCACGATGTCTAAAACTTTGCACAAAATTCAAGCGCAGTTTAAAACCAAGCTTAATTTCTAAACGATGTTTAAAACTTGGCCAATAGTTCAAGGTAGTTTAAAACTGAGCCTAACGTTTAAGATCAGTTTAAAATCAAGCCTATAATTCATGCTCAGGTTAAAATCGATCATAATATTCAATTTCAGTTTAAAATTGAGCATATAATTCAACCGTGGTTTAAAACTGATCTTAGTATTCAAGCTTAGTTTAAACCAGGCCTAATATATTTGGGAGGTGATTCATACCCCTCTTGATACCAAATGTGCTTTAGTTTGAAAATATTTTCAAACATCACTCGAGGTTTAAAACAACATTGTACGTTTTTGTAGATTAAAACGCCGTGTTGTGTTTTTGAAACTTTGCTTGCTAAATTTGATAAAAAGATAAACTAAAATGGTATGTATACCAATTATTTTTTATCATATGTGGTATATATAGCATTATACCATTTCCACTGCCGCCCCTAATACCATATTAACTCACACATCGTGGATGCTCTAAAAGAGGTCCATTCAGAAATCTAGTTGTAGTAAAAAGAAGGATTATAATAAGAATGAAAGGCGATGATTTTGTCAGTGTGAGTCATAGTCTGATAATCCTTGGCTCCATACTTGATTTATATTCAAAAAAGTTTACTTTTGTTGTACCTAATGTTAGGAAGCTGGACATGCTATAATCCTTCTTTGCCCGACAACCACACTCTAGGTAAAAAATACTAGCTAGACTTGAACCATGAATTTTGAGAATATAATCATATAAACCGTCTTTTTCATAGGTTAGATCATTTGTAATTTGTATGAATTTTAGAGCTGGAGTTAAAATACATAGCTTCCAAAAGTGTAGTGATAGATGGGATCAAATTATTCAGTATCTACTGTTTGTGGTACTAAAACCATGTCATGTTTTTTTTTTCTATCATGTTCGCCGTTCTGACTCGCCTGGATCTGAATGAAATGACTTGAATCATCTAGCTCTGACTCGATGCATTTTTTTAAAGTCAGATCTGGCCCGACTTATACTAAAAAAATATGAGTCAGTGGGTAGATAGGTCTGAGTCAGATCGCGAGTCATATCTGACTCAAACTAGAAAATAAACGGTACGACATCTGACTCTTGTCTATCCGGGGGACGAGTCGATCCACACGTTTAGTAGGCAAAAAACAAACACCATGTTAGTTTTGTTAATCATAGGCTAGAGCTAGTTCTAGTACTTCTCAACCTATTACGCGATAAAGTATGCATTGCTTGGAGTACTATCTTGATCTCAAAAATTTTTCTTTGCGATATTCATCGTATCTTGAAGTCATATGACATTTTCTCAAAGTAGATAGAATGGTAGAAAATATGAGTAAATAGAAAAATCAGTCTTCACATACCTTTGTTTATGAAGTTCTCGTAAATATTTCCATTGTTATTCTTTATTCAAACCTAAATCAATCTTCAGAGGTGAATTCTAACATATTCTCTTAGCTCAACTACCATTCTTTATTCCAAAGAGTGTCTCGAGAGAAGGTATGCAAGGCTCGAGATTTTAGTATGCTATAAATCAAGATATAGTTTTGATCAACTAAAGAAAGCGAGAGGAATAATTTTATAATTTTGGGAGGACACTTTTAGGAGGAGAGATATTTTAGAGAGATTTAAACCTTGAGAGTTTAACCTCAACAATCATAGCGAACCACTGTGTCTATTTAAATTTCTTAAGATTTAGCCATTGTACTCCGTAGAAACGAGGACCTAATCTTGTTGGTTAGAAAAAATCATGTTTACTACTAAATTTCCATAATCACTTTTTATTTAGAAGATAATACAACAATTATTCATTTATACACATACGAGATGGGTTTGAGTTGGAGCGAAGAAGAAGCTTGAGTGGATGGACTAAAATAGCATTGTGTGTTTACAAAAATTAAGTAGCCCAGATGGTCACGACATATCCCACCTTTTACATGAGAACTTCCGAGAGCGAAGAAGTGAATAAAGTTAAAACTAAGAAAAGGCATATAGGAAAAATTTTGCACTAGTAATTTAAGAAACAAGTCCCATTGAACGTCAAAAAGATGCTACTGGAGGCATGGCTAGCACAGATTGGTGATCTTATCTCATGCCACGTGCACAAAGTGCGTCATATATTTAGTATTGAGGCAAAGAACCAATACTTCTTATATTTAGAGGATTACTTCTTATACTTCTCAAAGGACACCCATCAAGAGATGGCATCCTTCCTCATTTATTGGGAGTTTTATTACATGTTTGATTAGAAGGAATATAAACACCCATGGCATCCTTCCTTCATTTATTAGTTTTATTACATGTTTGATTAGAAGGAATATAAATACTTCGTTAGAAATATAATATTATTATCATTTTTTATATATTTAAACATAAAGGAAAAAAATATGGGAATTCAAAACTTATATGAATGGTGGGTTTATGATTTTTTCTTCTCAAGGAGTATGAGTATCCACCCTCCATTGAGGTAGTGATAGATCAGTCGGATGCTAATCTTTTGGCATCAAAAAACTCGGTTACTTTTGTAAATTCATAAGTTATGGACCTTGACTCAATTACATTTGTAAACTCTGAAGTTATGGACCATGGGTCTTATCCATATAACCCATGAATCAAAACAAAAATTTTGGATTCAAATTATCGCTATAAAGTTTCAAATTCAGAGAACCACAATAACATAAAATGAAGCATAAACTTGATTAATTAAAAGCGGAAGCAAAAAATCCCCTTTAAGCAACTTTCCCGACCACGAAACTGATCTAAGACAAATAGCCACGATAACCATGAAACACTCTCTCCTCTGAGAAACCTTAGCCTTCTGAGCGCATTATTCTCAGAGTTGCTCCTTTGGGCGAGATATATGAGCAGACCAAACTCATCCTTATCTCTTATACTACTTTCTTTCCATTCTACATAATTTCCTTTCAGTTGTGATCTTATTTCTTTTTCATAAGCTTTAATCAGAACTAATTTAGGTTTTCTTCTTTTGTTTAGATATAGTTTTTTTATTTTAAGAATTTTTATTGGATTTTTGCTATTGGTTGCTTACACATGATGATGGTGCTAAATATCGAATATAATTCCTTGTAAAAATAAGTTCATCTTCATATTAAACATTAACAAATCTACAACACCACCAAGCAGACCAACGACACTAGCAACAACTCCTCAGTCCACCACACCAACAACTTCCCCAAACACATGGATTCATACACTGCTAGTTAACCATTGCTCCTTTAGTTTAATTAGTTAGTTTAGTTACTTGATTATTGTAAACCTAGACTATGGATGAATCATTTGTTGGTCGCTTTGGTTGGGTCGGGCCGAGTGAAGCGAGGGAGGACCTTTATATGGCCAATTTTTGTAAATAATAAGTGATCAATTGACACAAAAAGATTGGGTTTCTTTTTGGTAGTGTGCACTGAAAATCCGAAAATGCCCCTTCTTTTTGGTCTAATTCTTATGTATCCTATTTTTAGGGGTATAATTGGAAATAAAATTTTAATATAACATATCTAAATATTTGTGTCTTGGGATTTTACAAATTTTATCTCGTTGGAAAGGTTATACAAAAATCTACGCAATGAGTACAAACAACAATATCAAATTTAGAGTTTTTACGAAAAGTTTGGAGGTGTTTATCATTTTAAGCATAATTTTAGAAAATCTACCATCCCAAAGGGGTTTTAATGCCGGGTAGGATAAAAGAGAAAGACCATCCCAATTTAATGCCAGCAAAAGACATCTGACGATCGTGGTATTTGTAACCTCTTTCATTATGAACCAAAATTTATTGGTCTTACATTAAAATAATAAATGCAAAGAAAAAGATCGGTTAATGGTTTTATGTATATAATATTATAATAAAATCATATACACATTAGTTGGATTTGGTGGTGGCAAGCTAAGTATGATGATAAGTGATATACATGTATATGCTATTATTGAATAATTTGATTGTCGAATTTTGGTTGTTGGTAAGTAGATCAGATTAAAGCAGTGTCGTTACATCACGAGTTATTTCTAGATTATATTTGTAACCTCCTTCAATTATGGATATATGCATTGATAATCCTTATAATTAATTCCTCACCAATTAAAAAAAATTAATGTGCCAACAAAAACTCCTTACCAATTAAATGCTACAACTATATAAACTCATATTTTTTTAGAACGAATTACCCAATTTAATCAACCTACAAAGAACGAATAATATTAAATCATTTGCGGTTACAACATGTAAAACCCTTATATCGGCCTTGAAACAAATTAATTGTCTATCATCAACCTGCAAAAAACAAAGAACAAAGACCATTATGTTAAAAAAACAAAAAATTCATTTTCTTTTGACTCATTTTGTTTTTCTTGAAAATAACCGAAAATAAAAATAAAAATATACAATGAGATCTACCCAAATAATGAATCACCATAACTTTTCACTTCAATCATAGCCTAATTTTAATTTAAAGAAAAAGAAATGTTATTTTAAAGCTTATAATTAATTGGCCTAGCTAGGACATGCATACTCGTATGTTTTCATTCTTTGACCTTGTAAGTGGGACAACAATCTATTTGGGAATAACATTCATTTTCAAAGTGACAGAGAAACCCTAATCTTTTCATAGACCTCCCTGGATTTTAGGGTGATTTCCTTTTTTATGCATCGTGCTAAATTTATTTATTTTTATCTTCTTGATCCTTATTGTCTTTTCCTCCATAATAACACGATTGAGCATTAATGTCATCTAAACCTTCAATTCTTGACCTATCACTTTCACCAAGTCTTTCTATTATAATGATTCACCTCCATCTTATTAACTCCTGATTTGGTGTTGGAAATATCGATTATGAAAAATGTGCATAGTGGTTTATATTTCATCTGGAAATGGTTTCAAATATCGATGAAGTTTTAAAGACAATGTTCGAGAAGTTTCAAAGATAGTATTCTAATATAATACAACGGTATCACTGAGATCACCAATCTTTGGGGATTGACTAAAGATTGTAAATGTGATCTCAGGGGATCGACTAAAGATATTTTAGGCAAATTAAAATAATGTATCTGGCATTTTTATCAGAAATTATTATTTTAAACAATTATAAGTGTAACCGAATTTATAATTATCTGACATGTATCTACAAAAATTCTCATGGGTGAAAATAAGTCTTATTATAGTTTGTAGTATTTATTTAAATAAATCTGTATAACCAAAAAAATTATTCCGTCCCGTGTCATGCCATTACGACACGGGTTATTTCTAGTTAAATATACAAACCACCACAAAGGATACATAATACTTTATGTAGCCATATTTTGGTTTATGCATCAACTGATTTTCCGTTGCAACTAATAAAACATATGTACATGCTTTTTTTTTTTTTTTTTAAAAGTGCTGAATTCATTACAACCCAATATTAAACTCGTGATGTGAAATACTACGAAGTCGGATTGTATGAAGATTTATCAAATAGAAAATAAGCATTTGTACGAGATTTTTAGTAAGGTACAGAGTCGTATAAACCTTACCACTGATATGTGGACTTGTACTACTTAGAATACATGTTATATAGCTTTGACAGCTCATTATTTTGACGAAGAATGGAAAATTCAGAAGAGAATATTATCTTTTGACGTTATCGATGGGCAACACACTGGAGTTAACATTGCCAAGGTCTTGATGGAGCGGTTGTACAAGTGGAATATTGAAAGGAAGATAACTTCAATCACGTTGGATAATGCTTCAACCAACAAAGTAGTGGTAAGTGAATTTCGTGATCAACTAAAACCAGAAAATGGATTACTTTTGGATGGAGAGTTATTCCATGTTTGATGTTCTTATCATGTAGTTGCCATTATTGTTGATCATGGGATGTTGCAAATTAAAGAAGAAAATTATAAATTCAGTGAAATTTATTAGATCTTCACCACAAAGACAATACAAATTTCGAGAAGTTTGCTTGGAAGTAAATGATCAGAAGACAAAGTTGATTCAAGATGTTGATACAAGGTGGAATTCTACCTATATGATGTTTGAAACAACACTTCTATTTCGGGAAACATTTAATCGGTTTGTGAATATTGAACCTGATTTTCTTAATGTTGCTCCAATGGGTGAAGATTGGAATAATGCAAGCAGTCTTTCAATTTGCTTGAAGGTATTTTATGATGTCATCATTCTCTTTTCAGGTACATCATACGTAACAGTTAATCATTATTTTGATGTTGCTTGTTCTTTATTCTTAGAACTTCGTGAGTGGTGTGATTCTGATGATGCATTAATCTCAAAAATGGCTGTGAATATGATGAAAAAGTTTGAAAAATATTGGAAACTCTCTAGCAAAACATTTGCAATAACTACCATTTTAGATCCTCAGTTTAAAATAAACTTAGTGGATTACTACTTCCCATTAATATATCCTGGTAGCAACGAGGAAAAGAAGTTAGAAGTTTTGGTTGTCTTGAAAAGATTGTATAATGAATACGCAACATCTTATGCTTCTTCAGCTCATGTATACTCAGCAAACATTCTGAAAAAAAGTCAACATGGAAGATTCGGTTTCGGTTGGTAGTAGTGGTAATACTTTAGCTTCTCAAAGTTCTTTTTGTTGAAACCTTTGGCCAAACTCGCATGCGTTGCTATCTCAAGCATGCTTGTCAATGTTAGTGATCAAAACTATAAGTCTTTATTTCTAGCCTATTTATAGATGTCTCGGACTAGGACATAGATAGTGTAGTTGAGCTTAGATTTCACAGAGTTCATCATTTGAAGAAGATGAACTACTAAGGGGAGCTTGTGGAACTTCTTCGACAAAAGGTATGTGGAGACTTGAGATCATATATCACTTGGAAAGTCTATTTCTTTTTGTATTCTATATTGAGACATAAGTCGTGTTAAGATATAGTTTCTCTATACGCATTTGAGATTTCGGTGAGTATATCTCGTTGTTTATGAGTGAAAACTATTCAGTCGGATTTCGTAATTTGGGGTGTGTGGATGAGGAATGAATCTAAACCCTAAACAAATGCACTGCGCGGTGAGTGCTTGTAGATTCAGGAAATCAATCTGTGCAAGTCCGGCCTAAACCAAGAAATGGCCGTTCTAGACTTGTTTCGGTCACAAAGTGAAGGAGATGGGGTTGATCTTAGGGAGGGAAGCGAAGAAGGTGTTGAGATTGTGAAGGTGTTGGATATGTATGACTTGTAACAGAAGGCTGAACCGGCTTACAGGATGTAAACTATCAATTCTGGTGTTTGAATACGTTTTGTATTAACACTTGGTTTCTGTCTTGTCTTGACTTGCTCTGTTGTTTGGAAAATAAGGAGGAGAACCTATTTATACAAGTTATTTAGCCTAACCCTCGTATCTCGTGGGAAGTGGAGAAAGTGGAGTGATGGAGTAGTGGAGTAATGTGTTAATGTCACACGACCAGGCTTGCCCACTTCTCCCATTATCACTTGACCGTCCATGACTTCTTGACACATTCTTGTGATGGCGCGTTGTGCTCTGCACGATGTAAACCGCCAGACCAATACCCCAATATGTATCCCCCAGTTTGTGACATGATTGATGTCTAGAATGTATGGATCGTGGGACCCACAAAAGTAGCATGTAATGCTAAATTGAATAACTGCGTTATTCAGGAAGTTGATACTTGTGAAGTATCGTGTGTATTTTATGCAGGTACTGCATCATGGTGTGGTAAAGTGACGGGTGGTGATCACCATGACGCATCACTGACCAATTAACTCCTGACCAGGGTTGTATAACCAAGCCGGTGAAGTTGGACGGACGAGATGATCTTTGAGACACTCATCTGCGACCGTTGATGGAATTAGGGTTTTGAAGAGGTGCGCAGGCCTCACTCTTCAGCTTGGCCGAAACCAAGCATGGGATACGATTTTGGCCAGGCCGATCATACATGCGTGTAGATGGCATGATGGTGTAGGCGCCTATACCCCATTATCTCGTGAAAGTATAATCTGGGCCACTCAATTTATCTGGTGAAGTTGAGTGGTCGAGATCAATTTTTAACAGAAATCTGGTGCCGCAAAAGCCGCGCATCGTGCCCACTTCGGGCGCGCGTTCTAAGACGACCAAGCTTGGTTGGTCTTGCCCAATCCGTCCGACGTGTAGGTAGTAGGCTGGTATTCACGCCTATACCTGACTGTCCCATGAAAACATGATCTAAGCCACTCAAATCGTCCGGTGAAATTGAGTGGTCGAGATCAGTTTGCAATTTAGGAGGTGTGACCACGCTAGTTTGGGAGGATGATTTTGGGATAACCAGGCATGATATGCCTTGGACGATCAGGTGAGGGGATAGACGGGCCCACGGTGGTCATGCTGGTATGACCGGACCTAATCTAATCACAGGACCCTCCATTCGTGTAGAGAAGATGGACGCTCGTGATGCTCAAAACCCTAATTTTAGGTTTCACGGTCATGCGTCATGCTCTATTTGGGCGCACGAATTGGGATGACAAACCATGGTTGGTCCTGACCGATTGGTCAGGTATGTAGGCGGGCCCACGGTGATTGTGTTGACATGCTCTGGGCCCTTTGAATCTACATCTACACCTCCATCTATACCTGCGAAGATGGATGGTTGAGAGCATTTTGTGACACATGTAATGTGCCGCAAACCCTAATTTAGGGTTTCCGTCCATACTGCTCTGGTTTGGACGTTTTGGAAAGCTATGCCAATATTTGGGGAGGCCGACCATGCGGGGCCCGCGTTGGTTCAGCAGTGAATATTCCATACGCTTGGGGTTATGGAATTGATCTAGGCCATCCAATCATGAGTCGGTGAAGTTGGATGATCGAGATCATATCCGGACCGATACGGACAGTCCGGATGCTCAATCGGGATAGTATAACACACCGGAGAGTTTGCTCAATCGGGCTAGTATAACACACCGAGAGTTGCGCCTGTACGCCATAAACGGGTATTTCGTACATGCTTTCATTATAATGCTTGGAGGTTCGTGTTGCTCTGTCCTTTTGTGCGAGAGCAACACTCGACTCGTCATGCCTTGAATTTGTGAGAAATGAAATTTGAACCCGATAATGAGTACGGGAAATACAAGGCTGCTTACGCATTAATTAATAATTTTATAAATTCACTTGAAGGATAGGGCTCCTTTATATGAGATTGTTGCTACATGCTCCAACCTGGATGAATTTTGCGTATTTAATTCACGTGAATGGGATTGTTGCTAACATGCTCCATTCTAGTTGAATTAGTAAAGTGAAGGAGTATCAACACTTATTAATGGTTTTATCTTTTACAAGATGTCGGATTCACTCATCCCTTTATATAGGTAGCATAATTTTCTCGGCTTTTACAATTTTAACCTTAAATGAAAATCCACCATCAACATTAAGTCCCCTGCCTAGCACATAATGGTTACACTATTGTGGGGTAGGCATGAGATGGTGACAAATTTGTACATTAAAATGACCAAGCTAAGGTGAATATATATTTACCGGATAGGTCGACAACGTCAAGCGTTGCCTGGTTGGTCTTGATTAAGGTTGTGAAGGAAGCAGGACTTGATCTGGTGAGTCGATTTGGTTCCCCTTGTATATATTTGAGCTTGGTCCCTTCTTTGGGTCAGGTGTACTCCCTTTCGTCACGCACAGCTTTCCTCAAATGTATCTGATAAGCATCGTTGATTGCTATCCCGAATTGGTAGCCTTTATAGGTGGTAAGTAAAGACTTCTTTTCTCCTGGGATTCCGTCGACTTGCGAGATTATAAAGAATCATCTCACGCAGTCGTTTATTCTATATCTCAGGTACTGCTCCGCACTTATCTGATCTCCTGATTGACTGATCGATTGATTTTTTTTTTTTTTTTTTTTTTTGTGTGTGCTCATAAACTCTTCTCCTTTGCAGTTTATCATGGAAGCGGTGGACGATCATTCTGTCGCTTCTCCAGAAAGAAGCTTCGAAGTTGACAAACCCGAAACCCATGCGCACGAAGAAGTAATGGCTAAGATCGATCTTCCGCTTCGTGAAGTCGGTCGTGCTATATAGGGGATGTCTATTTTGCACCTGCGTATTGCCATGGGACGCATCTGTGCACTTTCAGCTGCGATTGACATGGAGGAGCGGTGGAGGCGCGAGGAAGCATTGCAAGCACTAGTAAGCGCAAGGGCAGAGAGATTTGCAGCGCGGTTGAAGAGGCGGAGGGTTGAGCATAAACGACCTCTGAATGAAGATAAGTGTGATTACCCGATCCAGGACGGCGTGATAATTCTTGATTCCGACACAGACGAACCTGAACATTTGAAAGCAATCGGCACGACTCCTAATGTTGATGTGTCCTTTGATGCTCCCGCTGATGATGTTGGGATGGAGTGTTTGCTGCAGAGATGTCTGATGTAGAAGTTGAGGTAGATCCGAAGGGAGGTGTATCAGCAGGTGATGGAGAAGAACCTAACGGTGGTGCAGGCGAGGCCGACCCTCTTGGCGACTAAAACCTCTTTTGTTCTTTTTTCTCTTTCCAGGTATATTCCGTACATTTGAACATCTTCCTTGTACTCAGTGGCAGCCGAGTTCAAGGTTTTCTTCTATTTGATTGTTTGAATAAAGTTTTTTTTTTATAACCCTTTGTCAAGACTGCAACTGAACCTTCTCAGGCGCAAGGGTGCGCATTCACACGTAATTTTTTTGATAAAAAAAATAGTGCCATAATGGAATATCCACGGACCTGTGTTCCTGATGCAAGATCTTCCTGGACTTGCTGGGGCGAGTGGCTCAAAGCTTCTTCCCATATATTTTCCCCAACTCTTTTCAGGATTTTTTTTTTTGTTTAGGGTTTCTTTCCTGACCTGCTCTAGTGGGTTGATTTAGGCTGGACTTTGTGTCTTTAGGGGTGAAAAGGTTCTCAGATGGAAATAACACTTCAATTAATTTGAAAATAGAAAATTGAAACCCTAATTATGAATGCAAGTATTGCAATCATTCTCTAGAGGAATTATAAATATGATGTGAAATTGTAAAGGGAAACACGCTGGAGGAGGTAGCACAGCGTCTTAAAGCATGTAGGATGCTGGAAGGTGATAGCACAACGTCTTAAGTACGGTAGGGTTTGAGCCATCGTGAGTGAATTGTTACGCCTTCTAGCTTGTCAGCGTTGATGAGTTTGCAGTAGCCGCCTAAGATGACATCTGCTACCAGGTATGGTTTATCCTCCTTCTCGGTGGCTGAATGAGGTGAGGTAGCCATCCTCACCGTAATGCTTCCGACCTTGAATGCGGTTGTCTTCGTTACTAGGTCCCCAATTCCAAACGGGTTTGGGCGTGTGGACATTGGGGTCTTGTTTTTGTCGTCTTTGATCGAGACAACTTCTAGACTCCTGATAAAATGTTTGAAAGGGCCGTCCTCCCATTCGCATCTCTTAGCCAAAGTTGGTTTGTTGGTTGGAGCCAGTCCCCAGGACTTATCAGAATGAGGGGCATTAGGTTGTAAAGAGAGTTGCGTGATGAGACTTACTTGAGATCGGAAACTTTCAATGTATGTTGACAGGCTATCTCCGGGAAGTTGTGTCACATTGGCAAGTTGCTGGTGCGGAAACAGACAGTTATCAAGAGGTCCAGAAGGCGTGTTGGAGATTCTTTCAGGTATCGAAACCGGTAGAGAGACAGACTTCTAGTATGGCTTTGTTGTCATGCATCCAAGAGCGTCCTAGGATCATGTCGTAGTTGGGATGATCTTTGACTATGTAGAACTTTGCTTGCGTCGAGGCATCACCCAATTTGACTTCAAGATCGACGTATCCATATGCATCTCGAGTTCTTCTCGCCGAATCTTTAACCACAGTTGGGTGACGAGTAGCTTCCTGCTTTGAAATCTTTGCCGCTCTCAAGGTCTTGACAGTAATGATGTTAAATTCGGAAGCCGTATAAATCAACGCGCTATCGAACTCAACGTCTCTCAAACGAGTGACAATTAGGAGTCCCCAATTTCCTTTGCTCGCGTTCTTGGGGAAAGACCGGGGTTCTGGACGCTTCGGGATACAAACGCCCGCACGACACAACGTGGTTGAAGGCCGTAAATATGTCTTGACGCTGCCCTTTGAGAAGTACAAGATTTCACACAAGTGCTCCATCATAGATTGTACGAGTCTTGCGAAACAGAATCCCCGTAAATCATGCGGTTCACGATAAGGAGAGGGTCTCTACGAACACCTTCGTTTCCAAGCTGGAGTTCCCCCGTCTCTATCTTTTCCCTGAATATTTGTTTCAAACTGTTACAATCTTTGGTTGGATGATGGACGAATCTGTGGTAGTAACAATATTTGGGATCTGCCATGTCTTTCTCACATGGAGGACGCCTGACAGGAGGAAGCTTGATGGCATCGTCTTGGATCCATGCTTCCAAGAGTTCTATCACTTCATTCATGGGGAAAGGAAAACCTGTATCTTCGGCGTCTTGTGCAGGAGTTTTGTCTGCTCCTTTCCGAGACGAAGTCTTGTGTGTCGGGGATGCCCGCTTGGTTTGTTGTTCCGTCACTGAAGCTTTCATTTTTTCTCCTCCGCCCACTACACTCACAGAAGGACCAGTATTGTATTGCTTGTTCGTGAGGCGCCTGCTTCCTCGACTTTCACGTGAGTCTTCACTTCGAACAACTCTGGTTCTTTCTAGCAATGTTGGTGCAGTTGTTGCTGACCGTTTGGCAGCTTCATGGAGTTCAGATAACGTTTGAAAGCCCAGATTCTCTAACAGAGCGCGGTATATGGGTATCATCCCATTGATGCATAATTCCACCAATTGTCGTTCGGTGACGTTCGGGTCGTGACAATCTAACGCTTGGGTTCTGAACCTCTTAACGAAGTCGTTGGGATGTTCGTTGTTCCGCTGTAGAATTCTTCCTAGATCTGAAAAGGTGATTTGTTAAGACACGAAGAAATACTTTCCGTAGAAAGCACTGACCATCTCGCTCCAATTGGATATGATGTTAGGCGCGATGTTGTTGTACCACGTGTACGCCCTCCCCGTAAGTGATTTCGAGAATTCTTTTAGGCGTAGAACATGATTGTATTCATGTTCTCCCAAGGATTCCAAGAATCGAGAAACGTGCTCACGAGCATTTCCAGTACCGTCGTAGAGGGAGAACTTGGGAGAGGTGTAACCTCTTGGAAGAGGAATTCGTTGCACATCTTGAGGGTATGGTGGCTGATGTTGGTGTACATCCGTTCGGTCCCCTTTTCCTCGATTTTGGAGAAGTCGTTCCAGGTCTTCGCGTGTGATGAAGTTGGACGGTTGGTTCCTTTCCCTTGGGTGTTTAGGAGCAACACGAGCTTCTTCACTCATGTGGGTCCGAGTGGAAATGCCTGCTCCGGGTGCATTGAAGGCGTCTCTTGTTGGCTCCAAGGGTTGCCGTGAATCTTGTGGCAATCATTCAGTTAAAGTTTTAAGGAAAGTGAGTACCTCCTTCTGAGTTGTGGCCATATCCGTTTGAGTCTTAGCAAGAATTTCTTGCTTCTCCATTAAGTCTGCAATGGTGATAGACGGTGGTCCTCCTCTTGTGCCTCCGGCTCCTAGTCCTGATGAAGGAGTGAAAGTTGTTATTCTGGTGACCCTTTGGAGGCGTTACACTTGAAGAGACAGCCGGGATTTGCGGATGCTCCGGCTCTAGTGATGGGAGGCGTTACACCCACTGGAATGTCTCCCCGCCCGCTAGTGTTGGTGATAGAATAACGGCTCCTCGAGATGTATTGACTACGGTAGCTCACCGACAGTACATCGACACCGGAGTGTTATCCATACTAGCTCCATCGGAAATTGATTCTTTGATCCGGCACGCCGAGTTCCACCATTTTGAAATGAATTGTTGATTGAATTGGTTCTAAGATCTACCCTTTTGAAATTGATGAAATTGAATCGGATTTGAAGAAATTGACTTTACAACCGAGAGATTAACCTCCCTTTGTGGTCGCCAATTGTTTATGGGTGAAAACTATTCTGCGGATTTGGTAATTTGGGGTGTGTGGATGAGGAATGAATCTAAACCCTAAACAAATGCATTGCGCGGTGAGTGCTTGTAGATTCAGGAAATCAATATGTGCAAGTCCGGCCTAAACCAAGAAATGGCCGTTCCAGACTTGTTTTGGTCACAAAGTGAAGGAGATGGGGTTGATCTTAGGGAGGGAAGCGAAGAAGGTGTTGAGATTGTGAAGGTGTTGGCTATGAATGACTTGTAACAGAAGGATGAACTGGCTTACAGGATGTAAACTATCAGTTCCGGTGTTTGAATACGTTTTGTATTAACACTTGGTTTCTGTCTTGTCTTGACTTGCTCTGTTGTTTAGAAAATAGGGAGGAGAACCTATTTATACAAGTCATTTAGCATAACCCTCGTATCTCGTGGGAAGTGGAGAAAGTGGAGTGATGGAGTAGTGGAGTAATATGTTAATGTCTGCGACCGAAGGCTTGCCCACTTCTCCCATCATCACTTGACCGTCCATGACTTCCTGACACGTTCTTATGATGGCGCGTTGTGCGCTGCACGTTGTAAACCGCCATACCAATACCCCAGTATGTATCCCCAGTTTGTCACATAATTGATGTCTGGAATGTATGAATCGTGGGACCCACAAAAGTAGCATGTAATGCTAAATTGAATAACTGCGTTATTCAGGAAGTTGATACTTGTGAAGTATCGTGTGTATTTTATGCAGGTACTGCATCATGGTGTGGTAAAATGATTGGTGGTGATCACCATGACGCATCACCCGACCAATTAACTCGACCAGGGTTGTATAACCAAGCCGGTGAAGTTGGACGGGCGAGATGATCTTTGAGACACTCATCTGCTGACCGTTGATGGAATTAGGGTTTTTGAAGAGGTGCGCAGCCTTACTCTTCAGCTCAGGCGAAACCAAGCATGGGATACGATTTTGGCCAGGCCGATCATACATGCGTGTAGATGGCATGCCATGATTGCAGGCGCCTATACCCCATTATCTCGTGAAAGTATGATCGGGCCCTCAATTTATCGGTGAAATTGAGTGGTCGAGATCAATTTTTCAACGTAAATTTGCAGCAAAGCCGCGCATCGTTCCCACTTGGCGCGCGTTCCAAGACGAACAAGCTTGGTAGGTCTTTCCCAATCCGTCCAACGTGTAGGTAATATCTTGGTATTCACGCCTATACCGATCGTCCCATGAAAAACGTGATCTAAGCCCTCCAAATCGTCCAGTGAAGTTCAGTGGTGAGATCAGTTTGTAATTTAGGAGGTGTGACCACGCTAGTTTGGGCGGACGATTTTGGGATAACCAGGCATGATATGCCTTGGCCGATCAGGTGAGGGGATAGACGGGCCCACGGTGGTCATCTTTGGTATGGCCAGGACACCTTAATACATTGCAGGACCCTCCATTCGTGGTGGAGAAGATGGACTCGTGATGCTCAAAACCCTAATTTTGGGTTTCACGGCCGTGCGTCATGCTCTGTTTGGGCGCACAAATTGGGATGACCAACCATGGTTGGTCTGACCAGATTGTTCGAGTATGTAGGCGGGCCCACGGTGATTGTGTTGACATGCTCTGGGCCCCTTTGAATCTACATCTACACCCTCCCATCTATACTGCGAAGATGGATGGTTGGAAAGCTGTTTTGTGACACATGTAATGTGCCGCAAAACCTAATTTAGGGTTTCCGTCCATACTGCTCTGGTTTGGACGTTTTGGAAAGCTAGGCCAATCTTTGGGGAGGCCGACCATGCGGGGCCCGCGTTGGTTCGGCAGTGAATATTCCATACCTGCTTGGGGGTTATGGAATTGATCTGGGCCATCCAATCATCTTTGGTGAAGTTGGATGATCGAGATCATATCGACCGTCTGGACGATCAGGATGCTCAATCAGGTTAGTATAACACACCGAGAGTGGCTCAATCGGGCTAGTATAACACAGCAGAGTTGCGACTGTACGGGTATTTCGTACATGCTTTTATTATAATGCTTGGAGGTTCGTGTTGCTCTGCTTTGAGAGCAACACCGGTCATCATGCCGCCTGCCCGATAATGAGTACGGAAATACAAAGGTAGCTTACGCATTAATTAATAATGCTATAAATTGATTGAGGTATATGGGATTGTTGCTACATGCTCCAACCTAGATGAATTTTGTGTATTTAATTCACTGAGAATGGGATTGTTTCCACATGCTCCATTCTTAGGTGAATTAGTAAAGTGAAGGAGTATCCAACACTTATTAATGGCTTTATCTTTTACAAGATGTCGCATAATTTTCCGGCTTTTACAATTTTAACCTTAAATGAAAATCCACCATCAACACTTACACATATTTTTGTGTTGGTAACTTTCGCTTTCAACCAAGTTCATCATATATCATGAGAAAATTCCGAGTTTGAGTGATACAATTATTTGATGTAGGATTGGAATGTTTCGATAATGATTATTTCAATATCTTGAAAATTGCTTTGATGCTAATAGTGTGTGAAAACTTAATTATTATCATTATAGAAGAATGTTTCAATGATTGAAATAAAGAGTTTAGAATCTTGTAACCATCTTTGGATATAAGCATAGTGTGTTCGCACATTAGTGTATAAGTCAAAACCGGGAGCCTAAAGTATGCACATTAGGGTAAGTATGCGTACTGCACGCATATCGGCGGAAGTTCACGTCCGTGAATTTTCTGCCGAGTTTGAAAACCAAAATCAAACTCATCCGGTTACCTAAGTCGCGTACCGAATGCATCTTTGGAGGAAAGTTCACGCCGTGAATTTCTGCTGAGTTTGAAAACTAAAACAAACTCAAATCCAGTTACTTAAGTACGCATACCTGTACGCATATTTAAGTGTGTTACTTTTCTAAAATCGGTTATACGTGAACCTGAACATTTATCAATAAGGAATGCAATCTTTGCAAACCGTGGATATAATGTTCATGTATTGTTGAGTGAATCAAACCGATTTTGCTTCAATTGTGTTCTTGTATAATCCATGAGAATATAGCAATTGAACAACTCTTTAACTAGTTTCATTTGAGTCATTTAAACTAGTTATGGTTAAGATGAATAAGGTTGATATGAGAGTTATCATATGGCTAACCTCGGTTAACTATTTGTGAACCAACATGGTGTACACGTTTAGGTACGGTTACATTAACCTAAATGAGGGTACATTTCATTTTGTGTAACAAGCTAAGTTCGATTTAACGGTTGAAAGATATTAGCTTGGGAGAATCGGGTTTTCATCTAACGAGTGAATATTGAATGCTTTGTTACCAAGGTAACTTAAATTGCAAACCCTGATTTGAAAACTATATAAAAGGAGAACTCTAAAGCAATGGGAAACCTAATCCCCACACCTCATGTGTGTTACTAGTTGAACTAGTTTATCACCCGTGCTATGCACTCAGTCTATTTTCTTTATGTATGGAACAATGATCCATGTTTTTAAAACTAATCGCAATAAAAACAAAAATGTTTTAAAAAATCGGTAAAAGAATCAATAAGGTAATATAATCTAACCTAATATATTTATCGGTGTGCGAAAAAAAAAAAAAGGAAGGGCTAAAACAAATATAAACTTGAGAGGAGACATTTGCAATTAAAAGGAACTTCATCTTAACATTCTTCCAACTTCTTTATATATTAGGTAAACCTTCAAGATCATGAATTTGTTTGATCCGGTTTTATATTAACCCAAAAACAAAACATCGAATAAATATGTCTTATCCATCAAACCATCGTAATGTACCGGTAGTATATATAATGTTGCTATAATCGATGAAGGTAGTAGTTATCGAGAATAACTAATTTTGAATACCTTCTTACAATGCTCCTAGATGTTATAGTCCATGAACTCTTCTTCTTCCATAAGGAAGACTACATGGAAGTTTTACCCACCACTTTGAGATATATTTATATACTGTATATGTAGGATTAGAATATCGCAACACCGGTACCTTGTGAGATTAGTAAAGCAGCGATGCTACGAAGCGCGCTTGAAGAATAATATAAATGACGTAATGTATGACGACAGTCAAAACACGAGAAAGAATCAATGGAAGCTTACTCGGTTCTTGTCAATCGATTCCACTAGGAAAAGGTTTTTTCGTAATTAAATTGGATAACGAAACTGATATGAGATATGTATGGAATGGGTACTGGATTGTGGAAACTCAGGTTCTCAAATTAAGAGAATGGGAGTCTAATTTTAATCCAGCTGCTCAGAAAGTTACTACAGATTTTGTTTGGATCAATTTTCCTGGCCTTGGAATGGAATACTGGAAAGAAAAGATTATCATGGATTTGGGTGAAAGATTTGGAAGAGCTATCAAGGTTGATGAAACAACATTGAAAAAGGAGCTAGGATATTATGCTAGTGTACTGGTGGAAGTGGATTTATCACAACACATTCCTAACCAGATTGAAGTCAAATCTAAGTATGGCAGTTTTACTCAAGAGGTGCAAATTCCTTATGTACCTAAATTCTGCACTCATTGTAAGGTGGTAGGTCATTTGATAACAGAATGTAGAGCAAACTCTGAGAATGTTCACTTATTCAGAGATAAAAAAAGGGAAGGAAAAAAGCAACAATGGAAGCCTAAAGCAAAGAATGCAGCAGGATTTGATATTTGTTTTACTGAGGCTGAAAAAGCAATGCAGCAAGATGTTAATAAACTTTTAGCTGGTGAAGATGAGATCAATGAGACTCCGACAATAGATCCTTCTACTGGGCAGTTGGATAGTGAGATGGATAAACAATTTACTTTAGATATTCAAAAGGACTTTCCATTCTTATCAACAGAGAACCTAGTAAATGTTGCTTCAGTGACCTTTCAAAATTTTCAAACATCAGTGATGAAGGACAATACAGTGGGGACTGAGGTGGTAAAAGAGATAATCACAGGTGGAGAGCAGAAGGTTAATGGAGAGAGATCAAATTTTTCAAATAAATTTCAAGTTTTAGGAAAGGTGGCAGAAGAGTTAAACACTGAAAGTGGAACAAGTACTTCTGTAGGTAATCCAGGAAAGAATAAAAACACTGGGAAGTTGGTTAAAGGAAAAAATCCAAAACAAAATCCTAATGTAATAACTAGGAAACAGGCAGCTTCAAGTAGTTCAGTGAATTTGCAAGGTGTGAGAGGTCCTATAACTTCTCAACAAGATCAATGAAGGTTATTTTTTGGAATCTCAGGGGCATTCAAAGAATAAGGGCCAGAGATAAATTAAGGAGTTTGGTTAATCGGCTTTGTCCAGACTTTGGTGTGGATTCTCGAACCTAAAATAAAAGTTACAAATAATTGTATTACTAAGTTGAAGTTACCTGGTATGTGCAAATCATTAGTTCATAATTCTGCTAATGGGGGGAAAGCTAATATTTGGCTATTTTGGCATGTTTCTTTAGTTACTCCAAATGTTGTTTCTATAACTAAACAAGCTATAACAGTGGCAATTGGGGATGTAATGGTCACAGGTGTTCATGCAGATTGTTTGACAATTAAAAGAAGAGAGCTCTGGGAAGAATTGAATGATCTTAGTAACAAAGATTGTCCTTGGTTAGTGATTGGAGATTTTAATGTGGTTCTCACTAATGACGAGAAGAAGGGAGGTAGAAGACCCCTAAGAGTTTCTATTCAAGACTTCAGAGAATGTTTAGACATGTGTAAACTGATGCAAGCCCCAAGGTCTGGCATTCAATTTTCTTGGTGTAATAATAGAGCTGGAAGAAAGAGAATATTATGTGACTTGGATAAGGCTTTTGTAAATGTTAAGTGGCTTGAGCTTCATGGGGGATGGAGTTATAAAGTTGGAAATAGAGGAGTTTCAGATCATGGAGCTTTACTGGGTTCTGTGGTGGGAATTCCAAAACCTCAAAATGTTCCTTTTAGATACCAGAATGTTTGGACGTCTCATCCAGACTTTACTCAGCTGATTAAACAATCATGGGAGCAACCTTGTGAAGGTAATGCAGCTTTTATATTCATGCACAAACTTAAGAGATTCAAGCAGAGTGTAAAGTTGTGGAACTGGAGTGTTTTTGGGGATTTGAAGAAGAAAGTGCAAAATGCAGAAAAAGATGTTGCAAAGGCCTTGATGTTATCTGATGCTGATCCTGCAAATATTCCACTTTTAAATGATCTAGTTACTGCTAGAGGAAGACAGGAATTGGCTGAGGATCAATATAACAAATTGATGCAAGCAAAGTCTAGGGTTAAATGGGTTAAAGGTGGTGGAGCTAACACAGCTTTCTTCCATGTGAATATGAAAATCAGGCAAAATCGAATTCAATTGTTGAGTCGGAAGATAAAAATGGTAATGTGGTTACAGAGCAAAAGGTTTTGGCTAATATGATTGTTGATTACTTTCGAATAAGTTTAAGAAACAAACAAGTAGAACTTTCAAGTGATATTTTTAATGTCATTCCAAAGGTTCTTACTGATGAAGATAATGTAGTCCTTGATGCAATTCCTTCAGGAATGGAGATTAAAAAAGCTGTTTTTGGTATGGATGCTAATTCATCACCAGGTCCAGATGGTTTTCCTGGATGTTTCTTTAAATTTGCTTGGGATATAGTGGGTGAGGATATGGTAAAGGCAATTCAACATTGTTGGAGATGTAGGTTTATTCCTAAAGGACTTAACTCTAATTTTTTGTTCTTATTACCAAAAGTAAAGGGGGCAAAAAGAGTGGATCAGTTTAGGCCAATTGGATTGGCTAACTTTAGTTTCAAGGTCATAACAAGAATCATAACTACAAGACTGAGTTGTGTGGTGGATAAATTGGTATCTAGTCAACAAGGGGCTTTTATCAAAGGTAGAACTATACATGAAAAGATAGTTATGGCCTCTGAGCTAATAAATGAGATGAATATTAAGAGAAGAGGTGGTAATGTGGGTTTGAAGTTAGATATTTCTCAGGCTTATGATTCTTTAAGCTGGGAATTTCTTTTTGAAGTTTTGAGAAGATTTGGTTTCTCTGAAATGGGAATTAACTGGATTAAAGTTTTGTTTACTTCAGCTAGAATCTCAGTGCTAGTTAATGGAGGACCTTGTGGTTTCTTTGAAGTGGGCAGAGGGTTGAGGCAAGGAGATCCTCTTTCTCCTATTCTTTTTGTGATTGCTGAGGAAGTCTTGAGTAGGAATCTAACTCAAATGGTCAGTGAGGGTAAAATTCAGGCAATGGTACAAAGACATGGAGTGCAACCATCTCATTTGCTTTTTGCAGATGATATTTTTGTGTTTTGTAATGGACATAAGAAATCTTTAGATACATTAATGGGTCTATTGATGGAGTATCAGAAGGTTTCTGGTCAGGTGATAAATAGGCAGAAGAGCAAATGTTTTGTGGGGGGTACTTCAGATATGAGAAGAAAGAAAATTGCAGAACAACTACAAATGGAAATATCTGAGTTTCCAGATAAATATCTTGGTGTAATTCTCAATCCTGGAAGAGTGAAGGTACATCAAGTTTGGGGTATTGTGGAAATGATGCAGGAGATGCTTGCAAGCTGGAAAGGGATTTTACTGGCATTTCCTTCAAGACTTACTCTTGTAAAGTTTGTTTTGTGCAGTTATCCAGTATACACAATGTCTGTGTATAAATGGCCAAGAGTAGTTATTCAAGAATGTGAAAGAATTATTAGGAATTTTTTGTGGACTGGTGACCCTTCTGAAAGGAAGCTAGTGACTGTTAAGTGGGAGGAGTTAAATGCTCCAATTACAGAAGGTGGATTGGGTCTTAGAAGATTGGAAGTAATTAACAGGGCATTGTTGATGAAACTACTTTGGAGAATTTTGACTGAGAATGAGGAATGGTCAAGGTTTATGAAGGCAAAGTTTATGAACAAGAATGGTGGTTGGATTACATCTTACAAACAATCTTCTATATGGCCTGGTCTAAAATGGGTCATTCAAGACATAAATGAAGGATCTAGATGGATTGTAGGAAATGGTAAAGATATATCTGCTTGGATGGATAAATGGTTATATGATTATACTCTATTTGATAAGTATCCTGATAATACTTTCATCCAACAACATAAGGACTGGAGAGTTGATAAGCTGATACATAATGGTGAATGGCAAATACCAACTGAGTTGAAGCAAATTTTGAAAATAGAAGACTTGCCTTTGATAGGGATGGGAGATGATACAAGAATTTGGGGTGCAGATCTGACAGGAAAATTCTCAGTAGCAAGTGCAACTCATCAAGTAAGAATCAAGTATCCTGCAGTACAGTGGGCTAAAAAGGTATGGGATCCTTGCTTACACCCGTATATATCTTTGAATGTATGGAAAATATTAAGGGGAGCATGTGCAACAGAGGAATCTGTTAGGAAGAAAGGGTTTAGTACTGTTTCTAAATGTTACTTGTGTGGAAATGCTCAAGATAACATGGACCATATTTTATGGCAATGTAGCTTCAGTGAAAGTATCTGGCACTTGGTTGTGTGGAGTTTTTAAAGTAGCAATTCCTAATAATTTTGAGGATGTTTTAAATATGATGAAAACTAAGAGCTCAATCATTCAAGCAATTATGGATGGTTAGTACTTGTACTCGCAATGGTTGAAATTTGGTTCAAGTAGAAACAAGAGAATGTATGAGGATCAAGTTCCCAATGCTCGCTCGGGTTCAATGCGAATAATGAATTTTACTAAAGAATGTAGTATACGATTGATCGGGAAGAGAACAAGTGAGCAGTATGATTTTCGAGTAATATCCTTCTTTGGGATCAAAAACATTCCAATAAGACATAATATGGTGAGGGAATGTTTTTCAAGTTCCCCGAGTTTCAACAAATCTTACTTTGTTGTGATGGTGTCATTAGAGGAAATCCCGGTGTCAGCAGGAGTAGGTTGGGTAGGCAGAGACAGTGAAGGGGAATATATTGGTGCATTTGCAGGAGGGATTGGAATTGCTACTAATTACATAGCTGAAGTAATGTCTTTGATCATTGTCTGGAGAGTGGGCAATCAAAAGAAACTTTTTAGTGTCTCTGTCTGTATAAAATCCAAGGCGCTCTTAACGACCTTCATGACTGGAAAAGTTCCTTGGATAGTTCAAACCAGATGGCGAGTAATTAAAAGTAGATTGGTAATTGCTTTTAGACACTCTTACAAGGAAACTAACTTCTCGACTATTAGGATGGCAAAGAAGGGAGTCTGTAATGGTAAGAGGAGAATGGGAGTATTATGGGAACAAACCAGAGTTCTTAGGAGAAATAGAAACTGAAAACACTTCTTACTTTAGATTTTGAAATTTTTTGTATGGGCCTGTCTATGGGCTCTGAATTTGTAAATTTTTTTTAGTTTATGCCTTGCATGGTGTTATATGTTCTGGGCCTGTCCAGATAGTTGAGCTTGTAACAATCTTTTGGTTTTAGTTTGGTAATAAAATTGTTATGATCTAGCAAAAAAAAAAAAAGACGACAGTCAAAACACGAGAAAGATGTGAAGATCTGGAGAAGTTTAGGAGTGTCGCGAGAATGAATACTTGAACACTTGCGATATTTCGCAAGTCATTCCCGAAAATAAAGGACAGCTTAGCTGTCATCCACTGTGTACTACCCTATATAAAGAGTTGAGCAAGTATGTTGTGGGAGAGTTCTTTTTGAATGGTCAAGCAAGTCAGTAGGAGAGAGAAAATTTGTAGTGATTGTAATTTCTTTAGTTCTGTTCTATCTTCTCTTGTAAACATTTCAAGAAAATAATCAATAAAATTCATAGTTATTCATCTTCAAATGGATTAGTTGTGTGAATTCTAGTGAGGGGTGTAGTGTAGGATTTCCTGCAACTACATAATGGCGCTAGAAACAGGGATTGAGTAAAGATCAACCTTGTGAATTGAAAGAATCAGGAGTAACAAGAAAGAAATTTCATATAATTTTCAACAACTTACTGAGATTGAGAAATGGCTGGAAGAAGGAATGCATCAGAACAACCAACAACTGTTAGAAGAAGCAGGAGATTAGCTGGAGAAAGGAGAAATGAAGTAGGTGAACCCTCAAGAATAAACGCAAGAAATAGTGAAGAAGGTCAAATTCAACCACTGATTCAACCAGTACCGAATAGAGCTATAGATTATGATAGGGTGAGTGTGCATACATGGAGATCAGATTCTATGGAGGAAAGAGAAGAAGAGCAACAATTGATAAATAATGGACAAGAAGAGAGAAACCGAGAAGAGGTTGGAGAAACAATTCATGGAAATGAAGAAATCGCAGCATTAGAAACGTTGAGACAGACAATACATGAAGAAAGGCGGTTAGAAGCGGAAGAACGCGCAAATTTAACAAGGCAAAACCATGAGTTAAGAATGGAAAATATGAGATTGCAAAATAGAAGGTCGAGAAGTAATACAAGGTCAAGATCAAGATTGGTTAGAGAAGAAATAAGGAGAACATTACCTGTAGAAAATGTTAATGAAGAAAATCTAGAAAGAGAGCCAAATCTCGGTGAAGGATGTCATGAAAGAAGAGAAGTGATAGAAGATCGTTATATCCCACACCCCGAGATTCTACTGAATGGCCAAAATGATGGAAATCAAGGAAATAGGCACATCAAGGGCAGAATAATCCAATTGGTGAAGAAAATCAGAAGAAGGAAGAAGAATACCGCATGGGAGAGAAACACTGGAGGAAACAAAAGGAGATTGAAGATGAAATTGAAAACATTATATTGAACAAGCACGCCTAGCTTGCGAAAGGGAAAGATTAAGAGCAGAAATGGAAGAACGGAATTGGAAGAAGCAATTCGCCAGAACAATCATGACAATCGAGAAAGAAGGCGAGAACAAAATCGCAACAATGGAAATATCAATGAAGAATATGAAAGAATACAAAGGAGAACAGATAGACAACCAAGAAGAGAAAATGATAGATATAACGGTGTGCGAATTCGTGAAAGAGATGAAGGAGAAGGTCGCAGAGAAAGAAGAGAAGAGAATGATGAACAAGAAAATCAAAGCAGACATGAACGCAGTAAGGAGAGAGGCAGTAACTAAAAAGACCAATAGGTTCGAATTCGATGCAAATGAACAAATCTTGAGAGAATTGGCAGAGATGAGAGGAATGCTCGAATAGTAGAGAAGGGAGGAGGAAGAAGACAATTGGATGAGGCTATCGAAGAAGCCGCAAAACTCCATTTACACTAGAGGTGCAACTAGGAGGAATACCCCCAAAGTGTAATTTACCCGCATTAACCAGCGTTTTTGATGGAACAACTTGTGCAATACAACACATCAAAGCTTATGTGAGATGTATGTTACAATGGGAAAATCATGATGCCATATTGTGCAAATACTTTGCATCGAGTTTGACAGAGAAGCACTCGAAATGGTTTGAGGGTTTACCAAGAAACACAATCACATCATTCAACCATTTACAAGCTATATTTTTAGGGGCATATATAAGTAACAACTCCTCGCGACCGGGTATTGAAGATGTATTTGGGTTAAAACAAAGAGTTGGCGAAAGTTTGAAACATTTAACTGTGAGATGGAAGACAATGTGCAGCGAAATGGCTGGACGGGTGGATGAAAGATATCTCATTCTATCATTCATAAATGCTATGTTCGCAACCAATTTGTTATATATTCAAATTTTTAGAGTCAAGAATACAATCACAATGACCGAGTTATGAGAACTTCGGGAAGAATATATTGCTCTAGAAGAAAGGCAAAATGAGATGGAATCATACCCAGCTATGAATACAAGTTCAAATGCTCGCGAATGCAAGCTTATTACCCAAATTGATAAACACAATGAGCGAGCACTTCGCAAGGGCAACAAGAAAGGATGATAGATGATGGACAACCAAAGATAGTAGCCATGGGAAGTCGTGATCGTGAAGAATTTGAAAGAGAAAGGAACTACTACAACCGTGGCGGAAATAACAAGATTCAAAGACTTGATCATCCGCAAGAAACTTATGGAGGTCGAAGGCATAATTATCATGGAGGGCAGCGAAGTCACAGAGTAATATGGGAAGAAATCAAAATGCCGCCACTAAATACTAGTGTGGAAAAAATATGGGAAGCTATACTCTTGATGGAAAACATACCTGCACCATGGAACATGGGGAGTGAACCGCCACCAAGTGATAGAAGTCATGAATTCTGTTCTTACCACCGCTTTCATGGACACCTAACAAATGACTCAGTAAATATAAAAAGAATCATCCTCGTAATGATCGACCAAGGAAAGTCGAATCATTTCCTAAAAAGTGAAGAGAAAGTTCAACCGTTACCACCACCACCGTAAATGCACAGACAAACTCAAAGAAAAGGGAAAGAAACATTTGTAATAGAAGTTGGAGCGAAAGCCAAAAATTTGTTTTGCAACTCCATTGTACATTCGTACCGAACAATTGAAGATTTTCATGATAATGTTCTCAGTAGGGTTTTTGCAAGAGATGCTGATAATAGAGAAGTAATGAACATCGCGAAGACATCAAAGTTAAAAGAATGGCAAATGCAGATTATTTCTTTTACCACAGAAGAGGTACCTGAAGGCAGGGAGACGCATGATAACCCATTGGTCGTAAAATTGGAAATTAATCCAAAACCTGTTGATGGCGAAGATGATGAAGCAGAAAATTCCTGGGCGATCAATAGAATCTTAATCGATACTGGGAGCTCAGTAAACATCCTTTTTTACCATACTTACAAGACTATGGGAGGGAAGGATGAAGATTTGATACCTTCAACGTATAAGATATATGGTTTCAATGGTACAACGAATAAGCCTAAAGGAGAAGTTCATATGAGAATACCCTTGCAAGGATTATCAACTGAAGTTTTGTTCTGTGTAGTCGATGTGGAATCCCCTTATAATGCATTGATCGGGAGACCATGGTTACATGAAATTCTGGGTGTAGCGTCGACTTATCACCAGTGTATTAAGTTTCCACATCCTAGCGGTGTTGGAGTTATAAAGGGAGACTGGATGGAAGGACAAAAATGCTATGAGGTTGATGTGGAGAGTTGCGAGGAAAGAGTCGCGAAAAGGAGGGGCTGGAAGCAAAATATAAAAGATGAACAAAGAAGAGAAAGGTTGATGGTGGATACCATAGATACAAGAGGTGAAGATACATTGCGAAGCAAATGCATGAAGACAGTTGGAAATTATGATGGAAAGGAACCATTAAGAAGTTTGAATGATGCAGAGGCAGAGAGCAGCAGGAGCAAGAGGTGTAAGAAATGAATAGTCGATATTATGTTTGCGGGAAAAAAAAAAAAAAAAAAATCGATCAAAGAAGAAGTACGCGAAAGTCTCGCGAGATAAAATGTATGGAAATCTGGTTAAAGAATTGGTGAACAAGTTCAAGAATGAGAAGAAATAATATGCAATGATTTCGCAGAGATAACGAAAAGAGAAAATCAAAAATGAATGATTGAACGAATTGACAAAAATGATAGAGTGAGTGAATGGGACGAACCTTTATGGCGTACACCCTAGTTCGCGAATGATATTTCGCAAGAGGCAAATGTAAGACCTAAAGTGCGTCATATAAGGGGGTATCTCTTGACATGGCTCAGGGAAAAGGTTACACCGCCCCTGGAACTTGAGTCATGGAGATTTGGGGCCCATGAAAGCCTATCCTGGGGAGATACCTTGGATTTCCAACTATATATATAAGGTTATACCCCGGTTGGACGACCGAGGATCTCTTCCAAGGAGTCAGCAGTATGACCAAGGCGCCGAGGTACACGGTTGAGCCAAGAGTGCCTCGGGGCATTTGAAGTGTCTCGGCCATTCTTGGCAAGTCTTGGCACATGCCGCACTCGCCCGAAGAAAACTCCACTTAGGGTGCAGTCTCGTAACCATAAACCATATAGGTATAAGGGATAAGAGGCTGCGAAAACAACTGGTTGTTGTTAAGACCGGATGGGAGGAGCTAGTCTTGTATGGCCGATGTACGCCTCCTTGAAGGGGCAACCAGGGAGATGATAAGGGCGGCACCCTCCATTAGGGAGCTGATAAGTGTCTTAAGACGCAAATGTCATGAGGCTCCATTTTCGCAAGAAAATTTAGGCTTGTCATATTTGTGCGATGATCTTTAAGAGGCAATAATACTAACGTAAGGATAAGACGAGATCAATGGGTTTTTACATGAAAATTTACAGACGTCCTGCGATTTCGTCGCAAGACGATAATGTCATGGGGCTGTAAATTCGCAAGAATCTACAGGCTTGTCATATTGTCGCAATAAAAACATCCTGCAGAGGCAATAATACTAAGAAAATGATAAGACAAGGTCAATGGGTCATTACATTAAAGTGTAACGACGTCCTGCGATCTTGTCGCAATGAGGGGTGGCAAAATAAGACCTTTAACTAGGAAGGCAAAATAAGACCACACAAGCAATGATAAGGCAAGATCAATGGGTCATTACACAAAATTGTAAAGACGTCCTGCGATCTTGTCGCAATGATGAACTTCAACATAAATAAAGATAAAGCCATACAAAAATTGAGGAAGCACATAAGCTTACAAAAATGACTATATTTCTTCATGTATTTATGAAGAGTTAGCAACAGCAATGGCGAAATTCAGAAGTTTTATTATTCAGAGATTACTAATTAAATCTCTCATTTGAAAATAAATAACAGAGGCAAGTATGGGAATGAATAAGTCAAAATCTTGTTATTCATTTTCATATGACAGATTTACGCATTCATAATACTGGTCAACTGCATTACAAGGAAGAATTGATTGTCTAATATGTGCAAATAAAGGAAACAAAGGTTGAATTCATATTTGAAGATCCAAGAAGTTTACAATAAGGGGTTACAAAAATGGAAGATTAAAAGAGTATATATACAGATATTACAAGAAGCAAAAGAAGAAAATGAAGTTATTTCTTTGTTGATTCTTCTTCTTCTTTGTCAGATCCTTCAATTCCGTCATTCTCTTCGCCAGATTCCTCTTCTTCGCTAACATCGCTATCAGAGACATCCAAAAAACATATGTTCTCAGGAATCTCTTCAAAGAGACAAGGATAAGAAGAAAGAGGGATATTATGATCTTCGCATACTGTTCTAATAGTTTGATTGCGAAAACGGACAACGTCATTATTGAAATTCGCTACAGTAGACTGTAGTTGCTTCTTCAATTGGGAATATTTGTCATTGCGAAGAGAGAAGTCCTTTGCAAGTTGTGCTTTCTCAGATTCAAGTTCTTTAATTCTTGTCTGAAATCTCTTCTCAGCTTCTGCAAACATATGACAATGAATTAATAACTTAATAGCAATACTACAGAAAAAAGGGGCAGTAAAGTAAAAAAGAATAATAAACAACCTTCTCTTGTCAGAAATCATATCTTTAACCAAGGCAGTATGCTCAGCATGAAGACTAACATCAACACCTAAGTTATTTCTGGCATTATTTAGAACTTTCGCAGCCCAAGCGAATTCATCATCATTATTTATGACAAGAAGAGAACGAATTTGATTTTCTCGCTCATTAAGTATGGCATTTTGATGAAGAGACTCATCCCGTTCAATTTGAACCTCAAGAAGTGTCTTTTGGAATCTCGCTAATGCTTGGGCACCTTGATTAGCAATGCGATCTTTGTCATCTATAAGGCTACTAATTTTCTTTCTTAAAATATTGGTTTTCTCATGGGAATCAAGATATAGACGTTTAAATCGGTTGGCTAAACCTAAACTAGATCTATGCTCAATTTCTAAGAGACGATATTTGGTTTGAAGTTCATTTAACGAAAGAGAATTAATTTTGTTTGACGAACTATTTAAAGATTCGTTGAGATGAGCGAGGAGAACATCATTATCCATAGGTTCAGGAAATGAATGGAAAAGAATGGCTTCTTCAGAAAGATTATATATGTCTGCGAAAATGATAAGTCAGGCAAAGAAAAATAAATGACAAAATAAAAACAAGGAAAAAGAAGAATTTTGTACCATAAAGTTGTTGATTAGCGCTTTGAAGAGTAGAAATTTTGTTTTTCTGAGTAGACGACTCAGTTTCCAATTGTTGGATTCTTTCGCGAAGAGCAGCAGTCTCATCTTCATTCTTCTTACGAGATGTCGCAACTTCAACTTCTAATTCTTCGCTCTTTTTGCGAAGTTGAGTATTCTTCTTCAGTTGAGTGTTGCATCTCCTTTCAAGATCTGAGGCAACAACAAAAGAAGCTCTCCCACACCTACAAAGAAAGATAAAGAAATTGTCAAGATATGATTTAAAATTAAAGTTATGAGGAAAATAGAAATTTAGACATACCAAGGCACTAAGTGCATTTAAAAAGTCGGGAGATACAGATCCGGAAACTCCTTTAAAAGAATCATTGCCCTCAAGCAAGGTAGCATCACATATATTTGCGAGAGCCTCGCATGTACCGAAAGGCGATCATCCCCGAGGCCTTGCATGGAGTCTAAAAAATATTGGATAATCGCTCCATAGGAGATTCATTTGATTGATCTTCTTCCGCATTGTTATCATCCTCATCGAAGTTTCATTGGGAGAAGGACTTGAATGAGAAGAAGATTGAACTTTTCGTTTTTGGAAGGTGGGGCAATGGATTTCCTCATGAAGAGGACCTTTGCCTTTTCCTTTGACCTTCGCAACCTCGGGAGATTCTTCTCCTTCGATAATTTCGACACCAACCTTCGCACACGAATGAAGATAAGAAACAGAGGCAACAATATTGTTAAAAATAGAAAAAGAAAATATTTCTTACTTCATCCGTGATTGATCTGAGTATCGCCGCAGTACTCGCCTTTGGACGTCTTTCATAACTCTTTCTCAATTTGATAATCCGAAAATTTTTGCAAGCTTAGTAAATATAAGAGGAAGGAAATATCGCAAAGCTAACCAAAAATAGGAAACATACCTCCTTTGCCTTTTCTGGCCACTTAAATTCCCAAGGATGATAATCATGCAGATTCGCAGGAGTATATGGGAACCCGAAATGTAAGGTCCATTCAAAAATAGTGGAACAACACACCACTTCTCATCTTTGGAGTATTGAGGAACATTATTCTTGCCCGAGTGCCAGTCAATATCTTGCATAAGCAGCTTGTCGCTGGGAATATTATCTTTCTCTTCAACGGCACCCCAACGAGA